>JAVCKV010570525.1:0-10101 GCA_032274145.1 Herpochondria borealis | reverse complement strand
GCTCTTCGCTGAGCATTGACCGGTCTTATCTTTTCACTCTCTCGTTCAGGAATGTCGACCCGACTGCTTGCCCCAGAATCACATATTCACTCACTTCGTGCGATCAGCCGCCGCTTTGGTCGTCGCTCTCACGCACGCAGAAACAGTTTGCACTTCGCGGTCAGCGGTCGTGTCCGAAGAAGATGTGATTTGGGTGCCGGAGTGGTTTGAGGGGGGTATTCAGGGCGTGATAAATTGGTGGAGAAAAGTGGTATAGAGCAAGAGATGAAGAAAGGGTTAAATGAGCCCCGAACAGGAGGCTAATGAGCTGGGCGTCAAGTTCTCTTTGCATATGCTGTCATTCGACGGCAGCCATCCACCCAGTCCATGTAGGAATGCAACATGTACATTTGACTTTTTATCTATATAAGATCGGCTCTGCGAGTGCGGACACGCTCGCCGGGAACGCCGGGAAACTACGAAAATACTCCCGGATTGAGGGCTCACAATATACTTGCCGAGCCCAATTCGGGTCTATGAATTGTTGTTCAATTTGGGTTTTCGTGCTCTATAAAAGCGAGTATCCGATAGACCTGCTGTAATATGTAAAGAGCTTTAGTAGTTTTTATACTATATATTTTTTATCACGTTGGCAACTACTTCCGAAGCGAAGAAGGGAACTGCAGTAATAAATCAAGACCATCGCGAACAATTCAGCGCTTGTCATCTGCTCCACCTTCTCGTGACACTTCCCGCGGCTTTTGCCGCCCGTGACATGTATCCAACTCTCACGCTCGCCCAGCTCGCGATTGAGCTTGCTGGTATTGATGGTCCCGCTTACTTCGATTCTCGCTGCTAGATATGAAACGGGGTGTTCGTTATGGATATTGCCGCTCATGCACAGCTCTACATATCTTTTCAGGCGGGCTGCTTGATTCCGCTTTGTAAGCAGTAGGTACTTCACTTGCTGCACTCGCTCCAGGATTGTGAGAAGGGTACCTGCTCTGGCCGATTTTGGTGCTCGTTATCGCTTTCGCCCCCGGTTATCCTCGATTTTCTGCCGTTGAGGGCGCATACGTTTCTTCTTTCTGCTGGACGTGCTTTCCCTTTAAAATACCGTGACAAACAGTACTTGCAGTGGACGCTCTCGCTGCACGTCCTGGTAAGTTTCGGCCTCGCCTTTCGATAGATTGAATCCCGCCTGTTTTGTTTCTGTTCTTCAAAATATGATGGTGAAAATAAACGAAGAATATTGTTCGTGTCTATCAAGGCATTTTTCTGATTTGAAGCAATCTTGGCTAAAGCCGGAATGGCTTTATATACACTACGGTACGTGTGTTTTTCTACAAAATACTGAATAAATACATATACTGTTCTTTAGCGGAAAGAAAGGAAGCTAGTGGATATCATGCGCGAGATGTTCTTGACCGGGTCATGTCTGTCCTGAATGCAGCAATATTCCAAAAAAGCCTTCATCAAGGAACGATAAAGCACTGCGGTACAACAACCGCATCATATCCGTGTCGTTGGACACAAAATATAAAAACATCACAGTGGGTAAGCATGCAATTAGCCAAGAATACCTTTTTTTATATATGTAGCTAATTCTGTAAAGTGGGAGGAGCGTAGGAGCGCGGGGGATTGAAGCGCCGTTACGAAGCGCTGCAGTGGGAATCTATATGGGTATTGCAACCAATAAATATGCCGAAATAAAATAGTATAACTTATAATTCATAAATAGTCTATGGTATGTATATATCCCTTCCCCCCTTTTGAAGAGGGAAAATTGTTTCCAGGCAGGGCGAGGTAGCTCCGGGAAATGATTTCTCCGCCGAATTCCTGTACGAGCCGGATGGGTATAAATCGTGCGTACTCAAAGGTATCGAGAGCACGGTGTAGATTGGTCCAGCGGACCCTATACTTTAAAGTATTTTTGTCAAAAGAGACGACATAGTGTCATCTATGCAGATATGAGTACAGTGCCTCGGGTTCTAGCTTGTTGGCGTCAGCTGGTGTTCAAGTTTTTAACCGTGGCGGCGTGGTTTGATGGTAGAGTTCCTACTTTCCTGTGAATCTGGTAGGGACTGCTGTCCTGGTGGATGTAACTCAGGCGCAGGTGTGGATGGAGCCTTTAGAAGTGTATCTGGCGGTTGTCTCTTACGGGTGGTCTAGTGTCCTTTTTAAGGAGTTTTCCGTGGGGTTGCAGCGGGACAGTAGGAATATGAATCGGAACTACCCGGTCCAAGGACAATGTAGTGTCTTCCTTGCTGTGGTATGATTGGACTAAATTGTACTGTGCCTCGGGTTAGACGGATTTAAATAAGACTGGGTGTACTTTGGGTTTTTTGTTTATGGTCCAACTCATCGAAAATCGTAGCGTTTCAGCTTACGAAGACAGCTTCACGGACTTTGTAACGGTGAGAAGTGGGACAGACCCTAGCATCAAAGTTCCGATTTTAACGGTCTTGTGTACATTTTATATTTTGGCCGTGGCGGTGGGCATGAGGCTTTTGAGCCTTTTCAGTAATGTTTTACCCATATGGGTATTTAAATCAGTATTTTCCACCGTCTCAGGCTTATTGTAGAGACAGGGGCGGTGGGGAAACATAAATATGTGTTAAAATATGGTGCAACCCGTTGCGCGATCTACATTAATTGTTTTAGAATTATTTTAGTCATAGGCTACAACCTGTATCAACTGGTCCCAGTAACGCCTTTTTTCTGTACAGTTTCAGGGTAGGAAGCCTAGAAGTTTACGGTTAAACCTCTCTACTAAGCCATTAGTCTGGTGGTGATAGGCAAACATAAACGCCTGCCGGACACCCATTGTGTCACAAAAGATATTATAAAACAGAAATAACTTTTGTACCTCTGTCAGATATTAGGAAGAACTGTTGGCCGTAGTGGAAATCCAATTCCTTCGTGAAAGGTTTTGCACACCTGGAGGCCCTAGTATATTAGTCAGGGGCTGCACGTGTGTCATTTCGTGTGTAGCACCGGGACGGTGAGGTCTGTTTAAACGGTGGTTTCCCCGTATGTGGGGATCCTGGATAGGGCGTCAGGGAGCTGATATTTGATCACTCTTTTTACATTCGATCGATTAATTTAATTACAGTAGTCTGAGACGCCACTGGGCTAGTCGACCGGTTACATCTGATAAACCCAGCAACCACTCAAGGGTTTGGTGATAACTGTAGAATTTTACACATTGACGTTCCATATCTTGTCGGAGTATCTGGCAGGCTCATAAAAAGGATTAATAATCATGCTCTGTATTGGAGTAAGTTTTCTCCGCTGAGAAAAGGGTCCTAGAGCAATAGCCGATGGGTTGGTGCATCCTATCAGGGTAGTTCTGTATGAGTACGGCTCCTAAATGATACCCACAAGCATTTGTATCGATGTTGTGCGACAGGTCCCTCTCGGCATCAGTAATGTTGCTGCCGATATGAGTGTCTCCTGTAAGGGAATATAGGAATCTAATTGAGCTTCGTTTAAAGGCGGTAGTTTGACCGGCTCTCCATTTTTGTTCACCAGGGCTCACCACGTGACCTAGGTAGTACACTTCGTGTCTAAAGAAGGGACTCTTAGATAGTTTAAAACTGAGGCCAGAATTTTCAACATTTTTATATTTGGCCCATGTGTATTATTAAATGATCTTCGAAATTATTAGAAAATACTATGACGTCCTTTTCCCGTCCTCCACACCTTTGCCGTCTCCTGCCGCAACCGTTCTTCAACTCGGCCGTATAGCCGTTCGCTCACCACATTGACTCGGGCGCCTCCAGCTCAAGGGTCTCGAAAAGTGCGCAATAAATATGCATTACGGAGTGTCGCCGCGTGTGTGTAAGCGTGGAGAGAGATATATTCGCCTCGCCAATCGATCCCGCGAGCCGCGACAGCTTGGTTGCGAACACATCGCCGAAGACGCAGACCGAAGCTAGATATGGGGGTGGAGGCGCTCATTCAGAACCGCCTGTTACTTCTGGTCAGCCTAATCAGGCCCAAGTCGATGGAAATGTGGAGGACGTGCAACAAATTGAAGTGAAGTGGGAAGAGGCAGGCTCTTCTGCTGCGCGTGAAGCTATCGGAATATCTGTACCTTCGGAGGCAGTTCAAGTTGCGGACCAACCCCAACAAAGGGAACGATAAAGAAAAGAGAATTGAGGATTAAGTAATTGTAATAGATACTGGTGTTTCGAAGACAGGGGAATGTGGAGCAACAATCTGGAGAAGCAGGAGCTGCAACAGAAATAGGTAATTCAGTGGAGCCTCCCGCTCAAAGTTTCAATGAAGTCCAGGGTTGTATTAGACCCCAGCGGCAAACGCAACTCGTTAAAAACAGTGGTTTTTAATGAGGCTGGTTCCTCTACTCAACATGAAAACGAGGTCAATATAACAATGCACTCGGGGAGGCAAACCGCACCAGTTCGAAATAATGGAGATAATGGCGCTGGCTTCTCCGCTCACAATATACAGTAATCTCAGACAGCAGACAAAGCAGACAAAGAGGGGTGTAGTCCAGCGTAATAGCACACTCCCGTCGCGCGCACACAAGGGGACAGAGTGGTAGAGCGGAGTGGGGGGTGGGATTTCGGCGTTAACGGGGACGTCGGACACGCGTGGCCGAATGGGTGTCGTCTTTCGGCGTAGTCTTCGTCCACTATGAAGCGCTGGAACCCACCCCAAAACAACACAGAGAAGGGGGCAAAAGAAGGAAAAAAGGTCAAACACGGGGAAAAAGGCTTTACTTGGGGGTAGCTCAGACGTGCTACCAAAGTAATGTCTTGATGATACCTTCTTGATAACTCTGCTCCCAACCCCAGCGCGACTCAGGCCGCTTATGTAGCGGCTGAGGCCGTGCCCAAGGCAGAGCTCGTGGCCCAAAACGGCCCAAGGGCAAAAAACCCTGAAACTAACTACACAGAGACATTACAGTAGATAATTGACACTGTATGCCTTAACATACACGACCTCGATAAAGCAACCAGCGCTATCAAAACCCATTATTTGGACATCCCCATCCGTCGACAGGTCCATCCAGCGCAGCCAATCAGCGCGCATAACACCCGGAGTGGCAAAGTGGCGAAGTGTCGGGCTAGCCACGGCGTACTGTACGCTGTACCTACGCACGCCGTCGATTGGAGAAGTGGCGGAGTGGCGAAGGAAATGCGTGTGCCGAGGGTAGCTCACACGTGTATGATCTGATGTCGGGGGTGCGCCGCCCTGTTATCGTCGTACCACAAGGGGCTTTTTGAGTTTCATGAAATAATGCGAAGATATCTAGCTAGAGTCATATGATACCTTTCTGGTCACAGCTACAGCGCTGGACACGAGGAAACGTGAGAAAAATCGAACCCAACGTGTTCGCCAGTATGAAATCTCCGAGCAGGTTAATCAGCACGAGTACATGAAGCGACAGCGCACAGCTTCTGTACTTTAGGAAAACACTGATGATCAAAACAGTAGACACCGTATCGAAGATCGAAGGAGGATCATATAAAGCACTAGGATATACACTCTGCCAGATCTTGAAGATAGTGCTCAGTAAGTCGATGAAAATTTTACATTTCCGTGCTAATATGACTTTGGACCTATAGATGTAAAATGCAGGAATTGAAAGGCGCTAACTTGGGCGGATGAACGAATTGGAGGTTCCAGAAAGAGGAATCGTAAGTTCTGAAGCTACTGTGTGAACGGAAAGTATCGCGAGCCTGCGTTGGAGGATCCAACAGCTTTCTGAGACGAATTCTGACTGTTTAAGACGCTGAGTGCCGAAAACTTCCGCAAGCACATGAGCAAGTAGAGCAGTGCTCTACTTATAGGGTCTGTAACTGAAAAATTGGTACGCCTCAGTCTAGAAACTTCAAACTTCAACCCAACTATGAAATTATCGGGAATGTTGCACCACTACATCGGGGCGTTAATACCGCCAGAGGGATTGCAGACTTTTTTTCTCTCCATGTAAATTTAATGTACAGAATTTGCAGCGAAAGCGCCAAAAAGAAGACAAAGTCCTGGACAGAAGTTTAATGATTTATTTCTCACAAGACTCGAATAAATGCTAGCCCAGAAAAATTCCTACGGCCAGTTGTTTCAGAGTCTGCATGAGTCGGCGGACTCAGAAAAAGCACCGAAAGAGTATCACATGGTGTTACACATACAGAAAAGCGGCCATCGAGAGAACATGTGCGCCTGTATAACTTGCCTGAAACTAACCAGTTTGCATCTTTGATTACTGGACATGAGACTGGGGCATTGGGACAGAGGGACATTGGGCTTCGGCGTCGGGTTTGTTGTTGTGGATAAATTCCTGGAAAATGCATTACGAATTAATGTTCAGGGTACTCTGCGGAAAATGAAGGCAGATTAAATTTTGTTTCCCGTTGGTATATCCCTAACGCGCGTGCAAAAATATAAAGGTGTGGTATATTCTGGGTGGGGAAACAGTGCAGTAGTAGAAGGAGTTGGACACATTTGGAATAGCACACAGTGAGGCAACATACATTTTTCCAGCTGCAATTAATCCGCAGTACAAGCCATCCGCAAATATAATTTATATGGAGTCGAAGGCAAGGAGAAAGGGATATGGAAATATGAATACGATATTTGAGAATATTGAGCTAGCTACAGATCGCCAAAGGGTGTCTTCTTGTTGCTCTGCGCGTGCTTTTTGCCTTAGTTCCCTTATTCTTAGCAGCTTCCTACTCTTACACAAGCTCGGTTCTAGCGCTCGACACCTCCATACCAACCAACGCAACAATATGACAGGCAAAGACCCAAGCACCCTACTGTTCCCGGCCTGAACCAAAGTTGGCACTCGATACTTCATCGATTGTTTACGTGCATAGGCAAGATTTTTTCCAATGCCCCAATATCGTCCAATGCTTTTTGATAAGGTAGGCAATAATTCTCTCGCTTCATGTATTATTTAGCAGATTTATTCACCCGGATTGGAGGTATCAAGTTGAGGCCCCCGGCTCTGAACTGTGATGAAACGAAAACTTCCTTCGGTTTGTATAGAAGTACTGACCACCGGAATAAATCTTGAGTGTTTCTGTTAGGAAAAGGCAATGGAAGCACAAAAGCACCAAGAACTCACAGAGCTGCGAGGAGGCCTCATTTAACTAGCCAAAACTAGTTATCTTTTCTTCAAAGTATTCATTGCTCCTCACTCTATATTATTTATTTTGCCTCCTTTTACCTTCCCCGTGCGAAAATTTTATTCTAACTTGCACCACATAAGGGCGCTTTAATATGCGCCAGTCCAAATGTTTCAAGCTCCTTTTACTACTAAAAGACTACACTACCTCCAAGCTAACTCCCAACATATTCTTTTTTCTCGCGTTGCGGAGCTACTGGCGCTATTATACTATGTGTACCTGAACTAGAATAATGTAAGCCTCGGCACTTTATGCGATCGAGTTCAGTCGCAATATTTTAGCTCTATCTGTATCTCTACATTAAAAAATACAATAAAGAAATTAATGTGTACAGCAGTAACTTTTCAGGCTATAAACGCCTGGTAACTCCAAGCCTTGATCATTCTCTAAAGGAGACAGCATCGTTACTGCTTGTCATTCAACGTAGTCCATTTCCACCCATACTAATTTCGCTGACCAAATCGCTACCGCTCGCCAAACAGTTTGGGAACTCTTTTCGCTTCCTGACGCGTACCACTGTGTTTATGTAAGTGTTTTCTCTGCTTCAAGTTGAAATGCAGATTAAGAAACCCTAGCTAGAACAACTCCACTTAGTTGGGATGATTCAGAGCCACACACCAATACACCCCACAGGCTTCCATCTAGTCCTGATCAACATTGTCCCACCTGAATCTGACCTACATGCCCCTTCTTTCTTTCTACCCTCAGATAACCGCTTGTATCTGGTCCACATTCTTCTTCTTGGTGTTCATCAAGAAGTGATGTTCCACAGGCTCCCGCCTGTTGCTTCGCTGCTAGCTCTCATCTAGTGCTAAACTACTGGCTCCTGCCTTGTTTTTCTCCATCCATGCCAACCTGTCAATTCCTTCCTCTACAAAGGCACATCAATCAGCACGCTCTGAGCTCCAAAGCTTCCAACTTCTCTTCTCAGTTAAGCGCTACTCCCCCTCCAATGGGACCACGTACTTGGTGTCATTCACAAAAAAAATAACTCTGTACTCTGTAGAAGTACTCTTTTTCCTATCCTTCTCTTGTCGAAGCGCAATTCGCAATGCACACGAACAAAAGTTAGAAAAGTCCACTGCGTCATCGAAACTTGGGCATCCATAAACCGTAGACCTCAGCGAGAAGGAATAGTCGAAATCAAAATTAAACGAGGCAACCATATTGAAGTCTGCTGTCGGTTTTTTGGATATGCGTTGGGTCAGTACGCCTTTAGCTCACCTATCATAGTCATATTACCGTTATTGCGCGCTTTACTCATCACCCGCTGTATCGCACAGGAAAAGTAGAGGGAAACATTCTCTATTCTACAGCCTCCGTGTCCCTATTGTTTACTTGTAGATGCGACGGGCCTCCTGCCCAGTAGTCCGGACTCGCGCTCAGAATACTGTTCTTCTACTTTTTCGCGCCAGTTTCTTCGAAGAAATCCCTCTGTAAAAGGTATTTCTATTGTTCATAAACAAAGAATATTCATAATTTAAATCACCATTGACAGATTTGGCAGCTTCTATTTTTTGTACTTTGGGGGGACGTGGAAATTTAAATTACAACGATCGAAATAGTTGCCTGGTACCAAGGTTCTTGCATGATTAAAAATAAATATTGCTCTATTGTGCCGCTATTTACTGTAATATGTAAAGTGCAGCTACCTCATGTATATTCGCAATATACCACAAAAGTGCAGAATTAATATACGTAGCCAGTATTTGTTCGTTCGTTCATTTATGGTCAATTTTTTCAAGGTTATTTAATATACTCAACGAAAACTATCATGCATAGTACTGGAAGGACTGATATTGTAAAATTTCTGCGGTCAAAAGCTATTTCGCAGCACAGGTTGATCTTAGCGCCAAAACATTATTCTTTCGAAATACACATATTTTTCTAAGCTTTCCATAAGGGTTCCATTTATAAAACTGCAGCAGAATCTGATCGGCGCTGAGCTACCTCTGGTTTGGAGGCATTTTCAGTTCATTTACGACGGGAAAAGAAAAATATCCAACGAAAGAATCAAAAACAGGAGTTTTGGAGAGGAAAGTTGACAGAAGCGACCAGACCTTACCGTGTTACCCTCCGTGCACCCCAAAGGAGCCGGCTCCGCTATTTTGAACCGCTCAGAAATTATCTGAAGCCCTCATCTACGGCCCCTGCTTCGCAATGGTCTATTTCACGGGCACTGGGGGGTTGCCAATGTGTAGGTAGCACTAAAAGCGCGAGCTTCCCTCGTCCTAGTCGATATGTGGGAATTGTCACACGACGCTGGGGCTTGAAAATGGCCTCCTCTTAGAAAAAAAGGATATTTTTAATTGGTCGAAGGAAAAAAAGAGCGTCATTAACGGGTGATATCCATCGAGGCGCAACGCGAAATTGTTTCATTTGCCCCAATTTGTGAGGAAAAGTAATGATTGAAGGCAAAGACGTTTTGTGCACAATGCCAAACATCCTCGATCTCGCACTTTTTTTGTTCTTTCTATTTATTATCATGCATTTGAAACAAGCGGGACCGTCCGACGTCTCCTTTCTATTACTTATTAGCAAAAATTAACAATTAGCAATTATTAACAAAAAATCAACTGGATCTCGTGCTTGCACCGACTTCTCTCTCGAAAGTGTTCTCCCGCGCTATGGAATCAGCCTCAATTACTGACCTCCACACTAGGCTTGTTCATTCCCAATCGGCAAGCTCCGTTTTCTTCTCGGACTACTGAGACACGCACATCAATACCGCAATACGCAGCCCCGTAACTCACGTTAACGTATCGCCGTCGCCACCGTCTTCGCCTCTGTTGTATCTTCCGGACGAATGTACCGGGTTTCCCAAAAGTACCTGACAGATTTGAAAAAATAATAAAAAAATAATGCGTTGTAATTGGAACGAATTTTTTTTGCAAACTGCTTCGAAGAGTCTAAAGTTTTTTATATTACAATATGTTTTCAATATGTCCTCCATCTTGTCGTA
>JAVCKV010570515.1:0-10102 GCA_032274145.1 Herpochondria borealis | reverse complement strand
CCTAATAAATAAAAAAGGGCTCCTCCTCGTCCTGCTCATCTTCTTGAACAGCCAGTGGCTCTTAATAGTCGACTCAGGCCAGCTCTCGCCCCAGCTTCTCAATTGTCGGATTAACAATTACGTTTTCCCCCTTCGCGGGGTTCAGAAATTTTGCAGACCTGCACAAGTAAAAGCGACTCCGTGTTCATTTTCATCCCGCTCCATACTTTCCAACATAGTAATCTCTGCAATAAATCTCTCCTCCTCTGTCTTTTCAATCACCTGCTTTAAACAATGATCAAAACAATTTTTGATCAGGCCTCCAAGAAATGCCTTCCATTCCGTAGCAGCCCAACGCATTGCACAAAGAACGTCTAAATAATAAATCAACTTCTTATCTGTGTCGACATTCTCGAACACACGAAGTAGTAAGTGCCTTTTGTACTTCGCCTTCACCCACGCTATGATCCCAGCATCGAGCGGCTGCACCTTGCTCGTCGTGTTAGGCGGAAAGGACTCTACGCGCACATTACGCAACGGTGGAAGGCTTTCCTTATTCCCATTCGCGGAGTAATTCTCGATCAACAAAAACATTTTGCGCCCCTTTTGCCGCCCGATGTAGTTGTCCAGCCGTATGAGCCACGCAAAGAAGAGCGTGGTTGTCATCCACGCCTTCTTGTTGACGTGTTAGTCAAACCCGAGGCCCTTCCCGGACTTCTGTTTGAACACCTGCGGATTGAGCGCGGAACCGATGACCATCAGGGGCATCTTCTCGCTGCCGTCGGCGTTGCAGCAGGCCAGGAACGTGAGCCTCGTCTTGTCCTTCTTTTGGCCGGACACCGCAACCCGCGAGAGCGTCCAGCCCGACAGCTGGAGGTACAACAAGCCGAACTCGTCCGCGTTCCACGTATCACGTGCGTGGAACGTCATCACGATGCGCTGGATGTGGGGCATCTGCAGGTCAATGGCCTCGTTTTCCGCGCCGGCTGCCTCACCGTGCACGCGGCGAAAACGGATGCAGAACCGTTTTTTGAAGCGCTCGATCCATCCTTTGGAGAACGTCAGCGTGACCTTCTCGGAGTCGGGCAACAGCTTGTTGGCCTCATCCAGCAGCTGCTGGGCATACATTTTGACCAGCTCGCCGTTGAGGATGACGCCAATGTCCCCCTTCGCGCAGACCCATCGAAACAGAGCATCTTAGAGGCGAGGAGCGGCGGCGGTGCGGTTCTTTTTCATGTGCATGTTGCGCAAAGCAGACAGATCCTCGAACTTTGCCGCATCGCGAATGATGCGACTTATCGTAGACTGATTCGGCTCTAGCCCGAGCTTGAGAGCTTCCTTTGCCCATATGGCAAGCTGAGCTTGGGTCAAAGTCTCCCCCTCTTTTTTCCTTTTTTGTAATGTTCGACAATGAGTTTTTTATTGTGGAGAGAGAGTGCTTGCCTGGCATTTTGCAGTGCCGGAGGCATGGTGGCTGTTGCGTTTGACTGGGGTCTGCGGCGTGCTGAGAGCTCTGTGAGCAGTGTTTGTGCCCGTGTTGAGCTCTATCAATGCGGAGGGAAATTCAAAATTTTGAACTGTCTCATTTTATAATTTGAAATTATGCATACATCCGAACTTATGCATTCAAATTTTAATCAAAATTTAAGTATTGACCCCAAATCGTTATGCATTACGCCAATATGCAGGGGGCATGCCTATTATGCTCAATTTCGGCGATTTTTCCACGGGAGAGCGATTCATTATGCATTTAACGCGATTATGCATATACCACAGGATGATTATAACGGGGTTTCGCTGTATTTGATGATACAGTACTGTACGAGCTTACATTGGTGTGCTGCCAAATCATGTTTGTTGATGCACTACTGTACGAATGAACAGTGGTGTACCATCACAACGCATATGGTGGCGCACCGCTGTAAAAACGTAAACTGGTGTGCAACCATCCCCGAGGAGCGGCGCACCACTGTATGAACATAATGTGGTCCGCCACTGTAACATGTGTGATAGAATACCGTTGTGCGTTTGCACAGCAGTACGGTAACAGGTTTGGTGGTGGTGATCCACCGTGCAGCTGCAATGTGGTCGAAGATGGTGCTGTACGGCCGTACAGAACCTTCCGGGAAAAGGAGAGGTGGTAGGAGCGTCAGATCCGGCTGGGCGGGATGCTACAAAATACCCCCTTTACGCTGCACCGTCTCGTTGCGGTAGGGGTGAATTTATGAGAAATCCGCCGTTGAAAAACGGTGGTTGAGTCGGATCAAGTTGGTCTGCCGTTTTGCAACGGAATGCATTACAGCCAAATTGCCGGTATTTAACCCAGGCAATACCCACGCGTCGTGACCGACTACGTGGATGTTAACGAAAGGGGGAAAGTTTGAGGGGTTAGGCGGGCGCCTACGGCGGGCGCCTGCCGCGCCACTCACTGTTACAGCTTGCAGGTGTGGGCTGTGGTGCAGTATTAAAGGGAGGCGGGCTTTTCGGCTGACAAGTCCACTTCCCCGGCTTTTGTTCGTGTGTATAAGAACATTCGTTTGTACCATAATATTCCTTCTCCCTCTTTCGTTCACCGACGAAAGAGCTCAGCTTTCCTTTTTCCCGCATGAACGAAAGCCAAAAAACTCAAAACTACACTCTGCCGCCGCGTGCGACGACGCTTGATGGGCTGGGGTTACGCAACCGACGCGGGCGCGTCTGCGATGGCGTAAGAGAGCCTTCCTGTTCAGAATGGGCCTCACCCGTCCCAATAGCCCTAAAGGAAGATGGTACTTTACGCCTTTTCGTGGACTATCGATGCCTTAACCTGGCTACGGTGAAAGACTCATACCCGATTCCTCGGATGGATGAATGAATCGATAGCCTGGGCGAGGCCGACATCTTCAGTAACCTGGACTGTAAATTCGGGCAGTGGAAAATTCCCTTGCGGGAGAGGGACAGAGATAAGAAGACCTTAACAGTTTTACGGCGGAACGTATTGCTACATCCGCGACCACGTATGTGTTGGCGCTTACGATTATCAGAGCTGGAATTTGACATCCAAAACAAAAAGGGACGCGGAAAAAAGCAAGCCGATTATCTGTCGGGACTCCGCACGGACGCCGAAACATTCTTTGCAAAATAAACAGAAGTCGTTCCAGTCTATCGCGGAAGAAAAATATGAAGACGAGGTAACAACAGACCATGAGAGTGGAGAAACTGAGTTACTTCATGAGGACTGGGCCCAGCAAGACGTGGCTTTGGTCAACGAAGAAAAGATCACTAAAATTAAAAGCATGGTACCTATCACGTGGAGCGAGCTCCTGGCCTAGAAATTCAGTGACGAGTTTTCCACAAGCGTTCTCAAGCGTTTAAATACAGGAGAATGGCTGGAATTTGAAGGGGACCACCGATGTCTCCTGGTGCAAACCGTGTGCAATCATTCGCAGCTTATTTCTCCCCATTCGCTCCGCGCGATGCTGCTCCAGGCAGCGCTTCAAGCCAAGATGTCCGGATATCATAGTGACCGGAATTTATATTAAGTCTTACGACGGCACTTCTACTAGAAATCCATGGACTTGGACGCCTAGAACACTTTGAAGAACTGTTTGTCCTGCGCGAGAAATCGCATTAGCTAAGTAATACCCCATCGCCACTGAAGTTGTTTCCAGCGAGAGATACCCCGGAGTAAGTCGCCATAAAAATCCTGGGAGAGCTCATTAAGAAACATCGGGAAAATCAATAAATTTTACGAATTACTTACAGGTACTCTAAGACACCAAGACGGTGCACCTACGTCGAATTACGGATAAAAGTATCGCTCACGCGTTTGTTACGTACTGGATACTCAACTTCGGGCCACATAATTACCTGCTTTCCGACAACAAAAGACAGTTCAATTCGCAGTTCTTAAGGGACGTCTGCCGAATCGTGGAAAAGAAGAACTACTTTACTACGACCTAACACCACCCCCCCGAAAAAAGGGTAGTTATTTACCTTTATGCGGGCCCGGTTAGCTTCGCGTAAAAAACACAGCCGCAAAGTTCCACGAAAGTGGCTCCATTCGAGCTATGTCTCTCAAACCCTTTCGGGCCACTGGGTCTGCTGCTAAGCCTAGAAAAACTGGAACTCCCTCCAAGAGGGTTCCGGTATGAATCGAAACAATGGCTCAGCCACCTGATTGTAGTGCTGCGGGTAGCTCGCCGGTAGCAGCACACAAGGGGACGGGGTGTGATAGAGCGAGATGAAGGGGCAGGTCGTGGCGAAGAAGGGGACTGCGGGCAAGTGTGGCAGGGCGTAGTGTCGTCGAAACTGCGTTGTGTGCGTCCACACAGCGTTACCTCAACTAACCCCAAGGGAAGCTGGAAAAGGAAGAAAAAGAAGGGGGAAAGAAGGTGACAAGACGAGAAAAAATGGTTTTAATTGCAAGGTAGTTCGCACTTCTACCGTTGCTCCTTCTTCAACCCCAACCAGGCGCCGCCCAGCCAGCTTAAGTAGCGAATGGGCGAGCGCCCAAGGCGGGACTGGTGGACCAGAACGGTCTAAGGGCAAAAACCCTACAATTAACTACACAGAGTGCCACCTAGCAATTACCGTATCCTCAACACTTCCTATTGCACTAACCTAGGTTCCCTCAGATAGTATAGTGTGCTCTAACTACGCAACCATAGTATCCAATATACGAACCACCAAAACCGACCAATCCGCAGCCATGCCACTCCAGAGTGGCGAAATGGCAAAGTGGCTATGTCCGGACAGTACCTCTGACTGTACCCGACCCGAGTGGGGGAGTGGAAAAGTGGCAGCCGATTCCGACCACCCGGGGTGGGCGTACACGTGTCTATTTCCCGGCGTAGGTGCGTGGCCCCCTTATCGCCGTACCAAACTGATGCAGTCTTAGGAACTCGCCTTGAAAGATTATCAAAAGAGCTACAAGCGAGGCTTTGACAATCACATCCGGCCGCTTAGCCAGAATCTCCGTCAGAAAATTTAGACTTTTTTTGAGAATGAACCGACGGACAATAGAGAATGAGGGGAGCCACCAGCAGTTGGCACCCCTCGTTACCGGGCCTCGCCGGATTGATTCCGTCTCAGAGGACGGACGCAATGTGGTGTTGGACATCTATTACACGGATAAACCATCGTTTGAGCGTGTATCACTTCACTGGGTGGTCCCTGCTCCCAACACCCCTGGCTCGGCCTGGACAAAAACCGACGATCACGCGTAAAATCCTACCGTTCTAACGGCATGGCTAGCACCCACTGGGAACGGCCTAGCCGACTTACCGCAACCACTGTGCAACAACAATGGAGTTCCAATGCGGTTACCCGCTTTGAAACCTCCATTGGTGTAGCATCCAGCACAGCCGGGCCGGACGCTCCTAACTACTATCCTTTTCCCGCGAGGTGCTTTACAGCCATAAAGAACTGTCGCCGACCTCCTTGCAGCTGAACGGTGGATCAAAAACAGCATGCGGGGTAACATACCGCTGTGCGAACGCACAACGGCATGCTATCACGCATTGTACAGTGGCGCATCACCGTACCCACATACAATGGGGCCGCACCATACATGGTATGACGGAGCACCACTGTAAGCTCGTAAAGTAGCGCATCAAAATACATGGTGTGACGGCACACCAATGTAAGATCATAAAGTAGTGCACCACCATTTATATTGTTTCACGGAACACCGCTGCACGCTCCTACAGTGGTGCACTGCCGTGCATGACGTGGTGCCACTACACTGAAAAGCTGTACAGTGGAGCACCAGTGTAGGGGCATGATTCAACAAAGCAGTGAAAAGCGTGATCCGCTTTATATCCGTACAGTGTAGGGTTCCTACAATCCAGTAATGCATTACAGTAACCCGGTGACCATTGCTAGGAAATGGAACACCAACCGCTGCTTCGTACACGTTTAAAAGACGGGTAGATAGTCCTTAAGCAGTCGGGCCGTCAGCGGACATGCCTGACTACGGCAGGTGGCAGGATTTCCCCTCCTCCCCTCCCGCGCAGAAAACTACGTGTACTGCACTCTGTCTAGCTTTTCATCTTTCTACTTACCTCTCCAGAGCAACCAATCTTTCCCGTTTTCTAATGGGTGGAGCAGCGCAAGCTCCTGGCCGTCTGGATCACGTCGCCGCTGGGCGTGTGACCAGGCGTAGCTGTGTGAACATACACAAGCCACTGGCCCCTCCTCCTCGCCACCTGGGTAGTCGTCTCCCGGTCCACCTCTCTCTTCCGTGCCGCTCTAGGTCGTCTGCTGACGTCGAGCCAGATTCGCGTGATATCACAGTGCGCTCGCTGTGATACTAAATATTAGTCTCCCGACCTAAAAGCATAACATTACGGGACAAGTTCTTGCCCATGAGTGTTCATACACATGACCACATCTCACCCGCTGGTCCAGAGGGTGAGGCAACCGGCAAAGAGTGGCTAGCAAGAGGCTCGTTCGCCACCATAAAGCCACTGCCCAACCTCCATTCCGACCCCACCCCTAACCAGTGTGCGGGACCGGTCAGTTGGCACACTTCGGTATCCTCGCCGGTGCTCCAGGCGATCACGCCTGGCACTGCATGGTAAATCTTCAAAAATACTCGAATAGTATGGACAAAAACGTAGTAATAAAATCATGTTCTGAAATACCATTGCCAAAATTTGGAGCGGTCATGATACACAATAATTGGCATAATACCCAGGTATTTAACGATGCAGCCACCTGCAGAGTTGTGCAGACCTCTGGTAAATATGCCACTTACGTAATTAATGGTTTCCTTATACCATGCTCAAATATTTCTAGTAAAATATTTCGTAATCTTTCCAGCAACGTTCGCACATTTTAATACAATACACTGATATTTTAGATCAAAATTCGTTCGTTTTGTTAAAATACCCAGGAAAACTAAAATGCTCTAGTAATATTAATATTTTTAATATCAATATTATTGCAAGATTGTAAAGCATGCATAAAAGTAATCTTGAAATTTTTGTATGAATTTGGGGTTTCTTACAACTTTACCCCGGTATCCCATTACCAAATCAACGCATTTTAAATAAATAAAAAGATATGGTAACTACATTTAGCGGTATTTAAAAACTTATTTCATAAATCTTCGAATAATTCCCCGTTCTTTTTGTACGAAACCGAGTATTTTCTGGAATATTCTGCGTATTTTATCATTTTTCTATGCGATGAAAGTAAAGTTTCTCCCTATTTATACACGATGTATCGTAATGTTTTAGGATACCTTGGTTTCTTGCACTAATTTAGAGCTACCTTGTACAATTTTAATGCATGCTTTACTGGAAACCATAGTGTTTTACATCGATCGCATATTATTTTTTAATGATTTCGCGGTATTTAATTATAATTATAAAGTATATAATATCAGTACCAGGATATTTCTTACTGCTCCACCGGTGCTGACCTTAAATTTGGTACATTCTGCATTTTTCTCCTATTCTCTTTAAATTCCCATCTATTGTATCATAATAAGCACTGCTAGAATATGTTACCGCTCCATCTAGGCACCCAGTCTAGTATTTTATCCAAAGTGCACGTGATAACCACCCCGTTTCGAAAGGACTAAATAATTCCCTCCCTTTAGCACCGTTTGGATGTGTCTTACCGTTCAGTTCTGCCGGCTCACTTTGAAATTCGCTGTGAAGTTGTGCACGAGAACGGTGCGGCGCACACAGTCGATAAGCTCCAACACAGACACTGGACTAACACGAGTAGTGTAGCCTTTCCTTAATTTCCGCAGACGACGTACGAAATACCAAAGTCATCGCCTATCTCCACCGGCCTTTCACCGCGTAGAAGAAAACTATCCTGCCTGATCACCACTAACAACCGGACGCTGAATCGACGACGTACCGCCGCTCTTCTCCATCACTGGCAAAAAGTACCTCTCATCACGGCATAGTGTCCATACCTTCGCCACTTAGAGTTTCCAATATTCTCAGGAACAGAACTTAACTTGTTCCTGACCTGAATTGAATCATCTTTCGCACCACCTATGCCCTACAGATTGTTATGAACTTCCCTGCCTTTCATCGTTCTTCTTTATTATTCCTCCCGTTCGGGCAGCTTATCTTCCATCTACCAGTTATACGACCACTACGCGTGCTCATTAATTTGTCAGGTTGTTACCAATTCGTCCAGTAGTGGCTTCATGAATGCCTTTGTGAGATTATCTCTGAACATTTTCAGGAGAGTGCTGTTGCTTTACTTCGTTGGTCGAGCAGGGCAGTTTCTAGTCATAGCAGGAAACGCAGTAGACAAGTCTGAGTGCGTTCGCGGGCATCGGCATTGGCCGTGCAACTTTCCCATTGCTTATAAAGCTTGCGCAGACGCCCCAACCAGTCACGAAGAATTGTAAGCTCAACCCCGGTGATGTGGGCAGAACCGAGTTGGTTTTTTCCCAGCCACTCTTTAAAAGATCTACGCGCCATTTCAAGTACCATCTAACTGCAATTACGCGATTGTCTATAGGAAGGGATTGTTAGTACATTAAGCTCGAGCGCACTGTGGATTTTCGGCTACTTTAACTCCGTATCGTACGTTGGGTTGCACCGCAATTCATATTCACAAATAGAAATGTACTCACGAATCGTACGGTGATGTTCTACTTGTCCTCGCAGTTTAAATTCACTTTTTGGCATCTTTTGCGCCTCCGGGCGTCTGACTGCTCATTAGGCACGTGGAAAACAATGAACACAAGAGTTTGGAGCTTCTCCGGCACTATGAATGCGTCCTTAGAGGTGATACAGTAGTATTGACGGAACACGGGGCGAAGCACATGGTAATGGAGATCCTTTTCTTCATGGAGAAGCTGCGAAGAACGTCGAACTTACCCCTTTCCTAATTCAGGAAAGCGCCATTTTCTGGCATGTAGTTTTCGCACGCGATGCCCACCACTTCTATCTTCACGTTTTGCGCTCATAACTACTGCGGACATACTGGAAGAAAAACATTAGCGCATCCGTGATAAGAACGGTGAAGAGATGTTCGCGGCGGCAGAAATATTGAGACAGGAGTGCATAGCTGTGCAGATTTGATGGACACATGCTGGCGTGGCGTTGTAGCTGAGGAGTCATTGTCGCGAACGTGATTTTCCAACTGAACATGCGGTGCTTTGTCGCTGAACTATTGTTTTCAGTTGAAAGACCGAGTGCCTTTCACATATACCTATTATTGTCAAGCATACGGATCGCCTGTTTACGATTGTCAAACGGCATATACACAATTCATCTTTCGTGCGCTTTAGAGCTGTACAGATGACTTTGGATTTGCGAAATTCATCCCGTCTTCGCATGGTACAATTCTTCGCATGATGCAGAACGTGCAGAATGAGTTAATATTATGTCCGTGCAAATAATTCATGAAAGTTACTGCAGGATATTCTTCTAAAAAGGACATAAGATCCGGGAACACCTTGGCATTTTTCCCGTAGAGATCGTACAATTCTACTCTATTGGTTGCTCCCTTCAACAGATCTGCCTCAAAGAGTCGAAAAACTTTCCCCATGTTCAACCCCTGCAGTATAAGTGTGACAACTCGCGTCACTACGAAAATTCGGCGCATCTTCGCGGATGTGTGCCCATAGGAATCATGTACACACCGGTCACGTTGCGAATTTCGGACAGGGAATTGTTCTGTTTGAAACCATCAGCGTATAGCGCCATTCTTTGCACGTAGAATTCGGTCCCAAATGGCAGTTTTCTATTGCTTTGGCGTTGTTACTTCTGGAAAGTGGGCAACAATCGCCTTCCTGAGAACCACGTCGGAAAGCTTTTCACGATTTTAGCCGCTACGTAACGTACGTACGAACCGTCGCTCTTGGGCTTTTCCTTCTATATCCACACCTTTTTCTCAGCTAGTTCTTCGTACGCAAGAATTACAGGGGAAACCACAAAATACAAGCGATAAACTAACTTGCTTTTGAGGAGTTCGTACGAAAGAAGAAGTATAAATCCCCAGCATACAGTATTAGAATACCTGGACTGCTCGTTTTCACCATCGTACGTTGATTGGGCGCATAGGTTCGCATGGATGCCTCAGTGTGAACACCTGCGCGGAGAGAAGGTTATAAAAGGTCTGTTCCAGAGGTGAGCATCCTTTTACCCGATCGGTACTGTGA
>JAVCKV010570504.1:0-10102 GCA_032274145.1 Herpochondria borealis | reverse complement strand
AGGACCAAGATGAAAAGGGAAGTACAAAGTTCCTCACTGCTTGGAAAAATGCATGGACTCAAAAAGATGCGAGTTGAAAACGAGAACTCAAAGAAACAGGAAAACTCGAAAAGCAAGAAGCACTCGCTCACGTATTTGCAGAATACCAAAAGGCTCTGCAAGAGGGGTGATATATAGACTTCTCAGATATGATTCTTCAAGCAATATCGCTTATAGAGAATCATGATGCCGTGAGAATGAGTTTAGCAGAAAACTATCAGTGTATTATGATAGATGAGTTCCAAGACACCAATGAAGCGCAGATGCAATTGATTCACTCTATTATTTCCGTAAACCCAGAGAATCCGAATATTTTTGCTGTAGGAGATGATGACCAATCTATTTATAAGTTTCAATGAGCAAATACGAAAAACCTCAGTGATTTTAAAAGAAATTATGAGTGAACAAAGCTGATTATTTTAGAAAAAAACTACAGATCTTATAGTGAAGTTATTGAAACTTCAAGATCAGTCTTAAATCCAGAACTTCATGATATTGCAAAAATATTTCCTGATACAAAAAAACACTTTGAGTCTCATGCTGGAACATGATGAGTTGTAGAGAAGTATGTATTTTGAAATGAGGTCGAGGAATATGCGTGGCTTGCAGAAGACATTTCTCAGAAAATAGAATCTTGAGTGAATCCACAGGAGATAGCTATCATTGCGAAAAAAAATAAGAGTCTTGAACTCCTTGCAAAAGCTCTCTTGAATAAAAATATTTCAGTTCATGTTTCAAAAGAAGAATCACTTTTTGATGTAGCTGAAGTGCAAATTATTATTCAGATACTGAGGCTTTTGGATTCACTGAACGGATCAACACGGGACGAAAACTCGGAACTTTTAGTTACAGTTATAAGTCACCCCTGTTTTGGAATTGACAGACTCACACTTTGGAAACTTTCAAAACAAATATACTCAAACCGAAAAGAGGGAACAAAGTCTTGGATAGAAAAATTGAGGACACACGAAGATCCAACGATTCGTGATATGGCTCATTTTTTTATAGAACTTGCTCAAAAATCAAGAACGGCAAGACTGGAAGACATTATTGATGATATCACATGAGCCAGTAGTCTCTCGCTTCCCAGTGATTATGACGAAGAGGGCATAAAGCAAGCCTTTGAACTCACACTTCTCTCAGGTCAAAATAAAGAGTATTCATCTCCTGTGTATACTTATTATTTTGGGAAACAAGTGCAAGATGCAGATTTTCTGTACGCAAAATATCTAGCAAATATCAAAAAGTTTGTAGATACTATTCGAAATTATAAACAAGGAAAAACTTCACTCATACTTCCAGATGCGATAGATATTCTAGGGCTTATTGAAAAATATAAAGTTCCTCTTTCCAGCTCGCACATTATTGGAAATACTGAAAATTCTGTGAATCTTATCACGGTGCATAAGGCAAAATGACTTGAATGGAAACATGTGTATGTTCCTTTTTTAACCACAGCCGAATACAAAATATGAAAATTTTGAGGTTCAGTCCTTCCAAAAAATCTGCCACTCGAAGCAGAAAAAGACGCAGAAGAAGATATTGAAAGACTCGTGTACACGGCACTCACGCGTGCTGAAAAACATCTCACTCTCACTTTTTCTCATGAATCCTCAGAAGAAAAATCTCTTGAATTACTGGGATGTTTCTGAAATATTATAGACGAGTTTACCACGCAAAAACCAAAAGAAATCCAAGAAGTTTCACGCGTATTAGAACTTGCTGGACGTGAACTCTTTTCGCTCCCGTATATAGCTGTTGAAACAGATTTTCTCGCAGACCAAATTCAAAAAAACTTCACTATGAACGCGACGGCACTTCAATGATTCCTTGATATTGTTGACGGCTGACCTGAAGTATTTGTGAAACGAACATTACTACGCTTCCCCCAGTCAAAAAATATTGCTGCGAGCTACGGATCAGCGATGCATAAGTGACTCGAAGATTTTTTTCATGATTATTCACAAAAATGAACGTACTCAAAAGATACTTTATTAGATTGATTTGAAACTTCTTTGAAACGTGAATGATTTGATGCACAACTTGAGGCAGATTTCTTACAAAAGGGAAGAGATAATCTTGAGCTTCTCTATCCAGAAATGACTTGAAAAAAATACTGAGATTTAGCACTTGAGTATGATTTTCGTTCTGCGTATGGCTGAATTTTTCTCCAAAATCCAGATGGAGAAGCTATCAGACTCACGTGAAAAATTGATAGAATAGAAATACTCGAAGATGAGAGCTTAGTTATTACTGATTATAAGACTGGAAAATGATTCTCTCATTTTGATTTTAAATGACAAGAATATCTTAAAATTAAACAGTGGAAATATAAACTTCAACTTTGTTTCTATGCAATTTTGTTTGAACTCTCTCCCAGATGGAGAGGATATTCTAAAAAAGCATTTGAGCTCTTCTTTGTAGAAAAGGATACAAAAACAAATACTTTTCATAAGGTCACAGAATATGTACAACAATGAGAGATAGACCGCATGAAAAAACTTATTTGCGCAGTGATGAACAAAGTTCAGAGTTTAAATTTTCCTGATACGAGTCATTACCCAAAAACACTTGAAGGGATTCGGCAATTTGAAGAGGATTTGATTGAGGGGAAGATTTAGACTTTAATTGCTTAGTATATAAAAATATGTTACTCTTAAGGTAACATATTTTTTAGTATTACTCATGAACTTTTATAATTTATTTGATACGAATTCTTCTGTTGAGATTCAAAGATTAAACCACAAGAAATATGAGATTCTCAAGTCATATCTTGAAACAAAAAATATAAATCCTGTCGCATTAGAAACTAAATATAAGCTCTATGTCGAGAAATGAACATTTACGTAATATCGATGTTTGAGAAAACCCTTCTTTGTACGCAACACTTTGAGAATACCAAATACTTGCTCCAGCAGAACAACTTGAAAGAAATTCTCAAGCTATTTGAGAGTTATTTCAAGAACTTCAAGAACTGAAAGATACTTGAAAAATTAAAGAGGAAGAATTTCAAAAAGCTGTACAGTATATCGAAGGACTTCTTTTTGATGATCTTGATCTCAGTCCTCAAGACGAAGCAAAACTCAAACTCATCAATGAACAAATTGAAATGATTGATGCCTGAGAACAAAAATGATTTAGACTGAGAACGTATGGTTTTGAAATATCAAAAGAAGACTTAGGAATAATCAATGAAATTGCGACAGATGATTTTAAATTTCCTGAAGATTTAGATGAGAGACAGAAGTGAATTGTTGAAGAGTTTCAGCTATGAAAAGAGATAGTTGAAGAGATAGAATGAGATTTATTTGAACAAATAGAAATGATTAAATCTAATCAACGACCAACACATGAATGAGTAAAAATGTTTATAGATTTAAAAAGAGATTTAATTAGAAAGCTTTATACAGAGCTAGATAATCTCTACAGAGAGTGTTTAGCTAGAGTAATGAATCCAGATTATCTCTATAACTTTGAAAATTTAGAAGACAAAAAATGAACCAATATCGCAATTTTTAAATTATTAAGAATGAGGCAGTGGGGCAAATATATATTTTCCAGAAATACTAATTCTAATGATGCATATAGAAAACTTTGAGATGAATATGAACTTTTTTGATTTAAATCAACGGTTTTTATACAGGCATTGAAGTCCGAATACCCACCAAAATTAGAATTGGAAAAATATTTAGAAAATTTAAAATCAGAAAATATAAAATTTAAAAATCTTCCCAGTGACTTTATGAGCTTGATTGATGAAACAAGTTCTTTAAAACTCGAAGATAAGATTTCGACATTTGAAACAATCCACGAGGCTATACCTTACCAGCATATAAAAGAATATTTTATAAATAGTATCCAAGAAAATAATGATTGAAAAGAATTAAAAGAGTTTGTAGCTTTTTTTCAGAACATTTTATATTTAAGTAAAGTGAATGAAACTTTCTGAACATATATAATTTATGAATTGTTCAAAAAAATGTTTTTTGAAATTCTTAATTCATTTGGATCAGACATAGACAAGAAAAACTTTATAATTCAAATGATATACCAAATTGAGATTGAGGATGATTCGGGAATAGAGCTTTTAGAAACACTGTATAAAGAATGAAAAAAATATTCAATAATTAAACAAGAGTCCCAAGAAAAGTGAGAGTTTACTTTCTATTCAAATATTTCTAATATTAGCGTGTATGTTCATTCAGGCTCAAAAACTATTATTCGTAATACAGAAGATGAAATCCAATTTTTGCTTCCTAAAAGTACAGAAGATATAAAAGCAACTATTCATAGCACTTTTACATCTTACTATTGAATTGATGAAAACCATTTATTAGCAATTCAATTATACCCTAAAGTAGATAATCTAATCAAATGAGAGGTAATTACATTTAGGATTCCAAGATATGAAATTGTTATAAATGATGAAATATCCGAACCTTCTATTATAAGTGATAATGATATACCACATTTCAAAAGAATTGAAATACCTAAAGATTATAGTCAAGAAAAATTTGATAATTTTATAACTACACAAAATAATATAAGAGCTGATATAAGATCAGGCTTGAAAGATGGATATACTCAATCCTTTGAAAAAAAGAAGATAAAAGAAAACTATATTTATACAAGTACAGAAACTCAGTGAGTAATAGATTGAGTTTTAGGCACAAGGTATGATCTAATGCTTGATTTTAACAAGCATCATCCTGAGAACATTTGACAATTAAGAGAGTCTTTTACTTATGTATGGTTAGCATTAAACGGAATATTATATTGAGACTTTAACTCATACATTCAAGATTGAGAAAAAAAGAGTTTTGAAAATATTGATTGGGTAAAGTCTTTTTTTGAGGACGAAAATAAAATATGAATAGTAATAGAAGTATTAGAAAATTGGGAATGAGATTTATTTTCTGATTTAGATATGTTATCATTTTTAAATTCGTGGGTAAATCTTTCAAGATATATGCCTCAAAAGATTCAAGAATTACCTTTACAAATACTACTTCAGAAATGATGAGCTTATATGATAACAAGAGAAAATGTAAAAAATGCAGCCTCTCTTTTATGATCAGCTCGTGCAATTTGATGAGAATTATACGGAACTATATTTGATAAGATGATTATTGACACTACAAATTATTACATTGAGAATCTAAATCAAGCTAAGAGTAAAGATATTTTTCTAGTTTTTTCTAATCTATTTCAAAATGCAGAAAGGTCGCAAAAATCGAGAATGAAATGATTTACTACAGCTTACCAGCTAACAAATCCGGAATTCTTAGTAAATGCGAGAAGAAATAATATTCACGATTTCGACCACAAATGGATGAGGAACTTTTGAATCACGCAACTCCACTCTATTGACGGAATAAGTATTATGCATGACCTGTTTGATGGACTCTACTACGAATGGAAGAATAAACTTTCAGAGATATACTATTCTCAAGAAAAGAGAGATGTATTACTTCAAGATTTAAGCGAAACAGAGACACAAAAAATGTGAGCTATGTTTCTGTTCTTTGGATTTGATTTATGAATTCCTCTCAAAGCTGATTCTTGATTCTGGGATGATTTGTGAGATTTATGACAAGTCCTCATGTCATGAGAAACAAGTTGAATTATTGATACTCTAATAAATAAGATTGAGAATCAGATGTGAATTGAGAGCTGAATTGATATTGATGAAATTACAACAGAAGTACAAGAAAATTATCTCAAATGATGATACTCCAAAACAGATATACTTGCAGACTGAAATAAAATAGGACATTTTTATGTGCTTCCAAATAATGGAAAACTCAAATTCGAAATGCTAGGAACAAATAGTGAATCAATGGACAAGAGATGGACTCATGAAAATGTTTTAGAAAAAAGACCTACAACTATCATTGAAACTATAGGAGTATTTTCTGACAATAATAGTCGCTGACCAGCTTATTCTATGTGAATTACCACAGAAGATTGAAATCAAGAAATACTTTCAAGTTTTGTTCCACGAAATAAATGAGATGGATTTGTTATTATTTGAGATAATTTCTCAGATTTACAAATTGTACATCGTGATGAAATAGCTTGAAATCCAAGTCAAAAGCAACAATTTTTTACTGATTTTAAATCATGAAAAATACAAAACTTTGCTCAAGTTCCGCTCCTCGTTCATAATGGAAAAAATATTACATGAACGAATGGAATCAATAGAAATAAAAGACGCATCTTATGACAGAAAGAAAACTGAGAAATTATAATAATGAAAATAAAGGAGCCAGTAACTCTCTATGAAGTTGCAGAGATATCTAGAAAATTCTGATTCGTGTCCGCAGTAAATTTAGACCGAATTGGAGGAATACAAGATTATCATCTTAGAAGTAATTGAGAAGCAGTAGAAGAGGATATGGCAAACACTCTCAACACTGCCTCTAGATTCGTAGTATATGAATAGTCCCTATTGAAACCCTTCTTTTAAACTCTCCCAAATACCTTTCATTTTTGTTTCTTTCTCTAAGCTATCTTTCATATCAATATGATGCTCTTGAATCGTTATAAGGTTTTTATCTAACATAGTGAGGAAACCTGAAAACAAGTTCATAGATCCCCCAATACTCACTGGATTTGCTTGGTTTGCGAGAACAGTGAGGCATCACTCTATTTTTACGATGACGAGTTTTGCTGCTTCGTCATCGTGAGTGGCAGCAGCATATTCTTGCTTACTGACTCGTTGATCTTTTGAGAGATAGTCGTCAATATTTTTGAGAGCTTCGAGTTCATCTATTTTTTCAAATATTTCTTCGATATCGTCATGGCTTATTTCAGTCTTGCACATAACTTTTTCCACGAGTGCATCATCTAAAATATGTGCGTCAAGAAGATTCTTCAACTTTCGTAAATCGTGTTCTGTGTGTTCTTCTTCACTGATACATTCCCTTGCTTTTTTCGCTTGCAAGATTTGTTCTTCTGTTTTTCGCTTTTCAAGATCTGTTTTTTTGCGTTTTTGTTTTTCTTGTTCAGAGAATCTAAATGCTTCGTTTTGCATACGGTTTCTATTTAAAATAAAATCAAATTCATACTAATACTGCAACAGCTATTGTGAGAAGAATATCTTTTTTAGTTGGAGTATCTTTGAGGAAAAAATAAGAAACAAGAAGAGTGATTCCGATTCCAAAAAATCACAGAAGTATTGAAAGTGAGAGTCCGAGATCTTTTATAACTACGAGAGATAGAAACCAAGCGAGCCATCAAAGTGCTCCAACAAATCTATATTTCCAGTATGCTCTAGGAACAGTTTTTAAATCATATATTTGCCCAGTTTTTATAGCCATTCATCATACTATAATAACCCCTATTATTGCGTAGAGATTAAAATAAATCACTTCGGAATAATTAAGTATGAGCCATCATGATCAAAGTGTTCCTATAGTTTTTCCAACTTCATTAAAGAGTATTTTTGAAAAGTTCCGAGGAAGTTTTTTGTTTTTTAAATCTATGCTACTGAGAATTATGATGAGTACCGTAAAAATAATAATACAAAAAGATATACCTGAAACATCTTGGAATAAAAAGAAAGAGGCAATTATAATAAAAATCTTGTTTAGATTGAGATAGGGCATAATAACCGACATTTTTTCTTCTTTATAAACCTGTTGAATAACAGGTTCTTTGATGATATCAATGAGCATGATGATAAGGACTGCTATGACTGCAAAAATATTAAAAGAGGATGCATCAAAACCAGAGGAGAAAAAATATAGAACAAGAGCAAGTCAAATTGGATATGAGGCAAGGCTTTGTGCTCGCGGTCTTACTCAATAAGAAAGGCTTTTTTTCCAAAACACATCAGAAAAAGAAGACATAATAGTTGATAAGAGCGCAATGAACATATTTTAAATTAAAGCAGTATTTATAGAATACTAGCATATTTTGACGCGATACAGAAAAAAGAAGCAAGCTTTCTCCTTGCCTTTACTTGAAAAACGAGAATAACTTTTGAAATGTATTTTTACGTTTATAGACTACAAATTCGTATTCTATACCTTGATATTCTTGTATTTCACTCCGCGTTGCTTCGATAAAATCTGTATCTGAAATCCCGTTAAAAAAGACATCGCAGTGAAACTTATCATAAATTCTAGTAATATAGGCTTTTTCTAAATCGGGATGTGAGACAACACTATTATAGAGTTCTGCTCCTCAGATAATAAAGATTTGTTCTATATTTGTGTCCTGTTCTATATGTTGTAAACAAGCTTTGAGACTTGAAAATAATAGTGCTCAATCTTCGTTCGTTTCAGTGTCATTATAGCTTCGAGATAAGATGTAGTTTTTGCGATTTGAAAACGGTCGAAACTTTTCAGGAATAGATTCCCATGTTTTTCGTCCCATGATGACCGCATTTTGTTTATTTTTATCGTGAGTTTGGCTTGTGATTTGTTTAAAATATTTTCGATCTTCTGGTATATCCCAGGCAAGATCATTACGTTTTCAAATCCCATTTTCGTTATCAAGTGCGAGAATAATAGAGAATTTTTTCATTGCTAATAAAAGAGAAATATTTTGAGTGTTAGTATATAGTATTTTTATGAAAAATAAAATTCCGAAAATAGAAAAAACGTGTATTGTAATGTTATGAAAGCAAACAAACAACAACAAGAGGCAATTGAGTGTGTGAATGGACCACTCCTGATTATTGCGTGAGCTGGTTCTGGAAAAACAGCAACTTTGACACAACGAATTGCGTATATGATCTCTCAAAAAAATATTACTCCTTCGAGTATTTTAGCACTCACGTTTACAAATAAGGCAGCCTCAGAGATGAAGGAGCGGACAGGGAAGGCAATAGGTGCTGACTATCATCCTCATATGATGCGAAACCGTCATTTGCCATATATTGGAACGTTTCATAGTTTTTGAATTTTTATTCTGAAGGAAGTTTTGTGAACGTGAGATGAATCTATTTCAAAACATATCTGACTGAGAAAAGACTTTTTAATCTATGATGAAGCTGATAAACTATCCGTGATGAAGTCTATAGTGAAGGATGAACTCGGGCTTATTGAAAAAGAATACCCTCCTCGTCAAATTGCGTACTTTATAAGTGACGCAAAAAATAAATCGCTCGATTCAAAAACATACCAATCACAAGTAGACTCAAACCTCAAAGAAGTCGTCGCAAAAGCATTTGAGCGTTATGAAATCAGACTCAGTGAAAATAATGCCATAGATTTTGATGATATTCTGTGAAAATTATTGCAACTTTTAGAAATACCTCAGATTCTTGATATATACCAAGAAAAATATAAATACATCATGGTAGACGAGTACCAAGATACAAATATCGTTCAGTACAAAATAGTAGAATTACTTGCAAGAAAAAATAGAAATTTAGCCGTTGTTTGAGATGATTGGCAATCGATATATTCTTGGAGATGAGCTGATATGCGAAATATTATAGAATTTAAAAAAGATTATCCTGACGCGAAAATCATAAAATTAGAGCAAAATTATAGAAGTACCAAATGCATCATTGAAGCCGCAAATGCAGTTATTAAAAATAATAAAGAAGCCCTCAAAAAAGAACTTTGGACCGATAACGTTGAGTGAGAAAAAATTCAATACGTCGTAACGTATGATGATAAGTGAGAAGCAAATTGGCTTGCTGAAAATATAACAGAGTATGTAGCTTCATCTCCCACTGCAGGGGAGAATTGAGAGAGGTGTTATAGTGATAATTTAATCCTTTACCGAACAAATGCTCAATCTCGTTCGATAGAAGAATGACTGATAAAAAAAAATATCCCCTATAAAATATTTTGAGGACTGAAATTTTATGACCGAAAAGAAGTCAAAGATATGCTCTGCTATTTGAGAGTTATTTTAAACTCGAATGATCCTGTTTGATTTAAACGAATCGTAAACACTCCAGCTCGAAAGATCTGAGCAAAATCTTTACAAATTCTAGACTGATATCGAGATAACTTTTGAGTGAATTACTTTCAGATTATAGAAAATATCGAAGAAGTAGAGGATTTACGTCCACAAGCACGAGAGTCATTACATATGTTTT
>JAVCKV010570493.1:0-10104 GCA_032274145.1 Herpochondria borealis | reverse complement strand
GCAACTAATAGTGTTAGTAGTTCGCGTTTTAAACAGCTAGCTGATTTAGCGGGTGCTGCTACACAAAGTTTTGTGGTGAGATCTGATATGGGTTGCGGCAGCACCATAGGCCCGGTGACTTCAGCAGAACTGGGTGTTCAAACCGTTGATGTTGGCGTACCTAGCTTTGGAATGCACTCTATTCGTGAAACGGCAGGTGCAAAAGATACTTGGGATTTATATAAAATTACTGCTGAGTTTTTTGCTGCGAAATCTGCTTTGTAGCTTACTGTTTAGTAAGGGTTTATTTGCTTAAAGCATTTACAATTTCTTGGAAGTTTTCAGGCGTTATCGTGCCTTGAATACGATATTTTTTAAGCTCTTGGCTTTGTTGGTCATAAAATAAAATGGCTGGTGGGCCAAATAAATTAAGCTGCTCTAAAAGCTCAAAGTTTTCGATTGTGTTGTCAGTCAAATCTGCTCTAATAAGTTTTGCTGATAACAGAAACTCACGAAACTGTGGATTCTCAAAAATCTGATGTTCAATTTCTTTACAAGACGTACACCAGTCGGCATAAAAATCGAGTAATAATAAGTTATTACTACCTTTATGATTATTAAGAACTGTTGTTAAATCTTGCGGAGAATAAATCACTTCGAAGTTTAGCTTTGTATCTTCAGTATTTACATTAGCCGGTTTTTTTTGTGATGCATTTTGTAAGGCATTGTTATTGCTAGTTAGAGTTAGTTCTTGATTCACATATCCATTATTACTTCTAGTCGTGATATTTTCTAAAGGTTGCAGCACCTTAGTATTCCCTAATGCGGCACCTAAAAGCATAACTAGGCCCCACAACAAACAAATACTCAGTAACGTTTTTAATAATGCATTTGCGTTTTGCCACGCACCAAAAGCAAAACTAGTGAAGACAAGTAATGCTCCCCAAAGCGCTAAGCTGAACTGCGGTTCAATAAAGCGAGTCAGCATCCAAATTGCTACGGCGATTAATAGAATGCCAAAGAATTTTTTACTGTGTTCTAACCAAATACCTGCTTTGGGTAAAATATTAGTGCCCAGTGTGCACAGCAAAATAAGAGGCAGTCCCATTCCTATGCCTAAGGCAAATAATGCGGAGGCACCAATAGCAATATCCCCAGTACTGGATATAAATACTAAAGCGCCAGCCAGTGGCGCAGAAATGCAAGGGGACACTACTACTGCCGAAAGCACGCCCATGACAGCGGCACCTGCGTAAGAACCACTTTCTTGCTTATTTGATAAGTCATTTAGCTTTTGGCTAAGACTTGCTGGTAGTTCGATTTCGTAAAGGCCGAACATAGACATGGCTAATAGAACAAATACTGCCGCAAATACCGAAAGAATCACTGGATGCTGCATCCAAATTTGTATATTTGCGCTTGCACCTAATGAGGCTGCTAAAACACCGACTAAGGTGTAGCTAAGGCTCATGGTTAATACATAGGTTGTCGAAATACCAAAAGCTTGTTTAGAGGACAGTGCTTTTTCTCGACCAAGTACTAGGCTTGAAATGATTGGCATCATAGGGAGGACACAAGGCGTTAAGCAAAGGCCTATGCCTAGCGCCAAAAAAATAAGGATTATTTTAAATAGTGATGCATCTTTTAATAAGTTGCCAAAACGACCGTTTGGTGTGAATGACTCTTGCTTTACCTTGGGTGGGCTTTCGGTTAAACCTTTCGTTAAATTTTGTGAAGATTTTTCATTTGAAATTATGTTTTCGTCGTTTAATAAGTCAGATAAAAGAAAGCTTTGCATTGGGTAACAAAGCCCTGCTTCGGCACAACCTTGAAACTTGAGGCTAAGCTTAGCGCTTTGCGGGTAATTATTTAGATTAAAGCTAAAGCTAGCGCTAAGTTGTGCTTTGAATATGGCCATGTCCTTATCAAAATTAGGGTCATATTTTACGGTAGCCTGTTTGGAGAAATCAGGCTTTAACTCGCTGACAATATTACTTTCTAAAAAGTTTGGGTCTGCCTGTAGTTTGATCGACTGAGCATAAAGATAGTGGCCAGGCGTGACATTCCAATTTACTTTAATAGTAGTTAGCTCTTGTTTGCTGCCAACACTTCTATTTTCGACATTAAAAGGAAAGGCTTCTTCTGCTGGTAAAAACTCATCGCTCTGCCAGCTACTGAGTTCGTTGTCGCCTAAGTCGATGGCCTGAGCTTGAAAGCTGAAACTGAAGCAAATGAGAGTGAGAAGAAAATAAAATAACCTTGGCATGAAAGTGTTTCCTAATTCTGATAATGTTTTCTTTGGTGTTAATAATGATGTAGATATTTATACTTTATATTCCATAAGCATTTAAAATGCTTATGGAATATAAACGATACTACCTTTGAGTTAGCTGATTAAACGATATCCTAAGTGTATCGTTTAATCAGCGAGCTTTTAAGCCTAAACTAGCATTAGAAATAGCATTCACTGTGCAATAAAGAGCTATACTTATAGACCTGTTACTTGTCTAAAAGTTGCATTCAATTATTTAAATCTATTTAAGGTTTGAAGTCTTAGAAGTTGCAAACGTCTAGTAGACCTAAGAAATCTTTAACTATCATATTACTATGAAACCCCAACACTACCTTCCTTCTATTAAAGCAATTGGTCAGCTTGGCGCGATGAACCGCCAAGCGTTTATGTTGATTCTAAGCTTGTGTGTTTACATATTGTCTTCTTCACTTTCTGCTCAGGTCTCTGTCAATGTAAGTGACCAAAAACCTCGGTATTTATTAGGGCCTTACTTAAGCTATATCGAAGATAAAAATAATAATTTATCACTAAATGATGTCCGCAAGATGTTCTTAGAAGGCAACCCTATAGTTGAACAAAATTTTGATGATGTTGTAAACCTGGGTGTTAATAACTCTGTTTTTTGGTTTTCCTTTACTATTGACGCTGAAGAATCTATTGAGAATCGACCGATTTCTTGGTTTTTAGAAATTGTTCAACCTTTGTTAGCAGAAGCAGAGCTTTTCGTGTTTTATGGTCAATCGACAACTCCTTCTGATCAAGAAAAATTTCTTGGGAAACGAGATGGCATAATTAAAGCGAGAAATGTTTTATTTGAAATGCACATTTTGCATGATACGAGTATCGATGTAATAGTAAAACTTAAGTCATTCTCTTTTGCTAAGTTTACTTTTAATCTTTGGCGCGCTGATGCCTTGGTAAAAAATAATCCAATCAATGAGTATTGGTTTGGAGTTTACTTTGGCATCATGATTGTAATGCTTATTTATAATTTGGTAATTTATTTTTTAACGCGTTTACCCAGTTATATTTACTACATGATTTACTTATTATCTATTTTAACGTTTTTTATTATTTATAGTGGAGTGATAAACGAATATGTTATTGGTCATTTTTCTGTTTGGAGTGAGAAAGCACCATTATTTTTAGCATTAATTGCTACGGCAAGTAGTGTGAAGTTTGGTTCTGTTTATATTGAACTAGAAAAAATCGCACCGAAATTTAATCGATTATTAAACGTCTTACTCTGTTTAATTCTAATTTATGCGTTTGTTTCTTTAAAATATCCTTTTGAATTATTACTTCCGGCTATCATTGCTTACCCTTTACTATCAATAATTTTGGGTTTTGTTGTTTACTATGCAAGATTTAAAGGCGTGATAGAAGTGATGGTTGTTATCAGCTCTTTTTTAATCATGTTTTTTTCTGTTTTATTATTTATTGGCGGTTTGTTAGCCATTATACCAGTTACATTATTGATAGAAATAAGCATGTACTTTGGGTCAGCGACACAAACCCTGTTGATATCTTTTGCACTTGCGAATCAAATTAATATTGAAAGGCGAGAACGATACCAAGCTCTAATCGGTGAGAATCAAGCGGTTAGAAACTTACGTTCTATTGAGGAAAGCTCGTTCAATCGCGTTATGTTAGATTCATTAACGGGCTTTCCTAACAGAGTTGCAATTGAACGCTTTGAAGAAACTATACTTGATTTTAAACAAGGTGCTTGCCCACCAATGGCTGTCTGCCTTATTAGCTTAGAAAATTTCTTACAAATTAATCATACATTAGGTTTTCGTAGTAGTGATTTATTGATGGAGAACTTTTCTAAAAGACTCGATAAATTAGTACAAGACATACCTCAGTCGATACCTTTTAATTTACCTGGTGAAAATAATTATCATATAGCTAAGTTAGACGGTACTTCCTTTGCAATACTGTTTAAGGTAAATATTGCTAAAGAAGAATTTTTAAAAATTATTTCAAATTTATTAGTTTTACTTAATCGGCCTATCAATATTCGTGATATGACTTTAGAGATTAAAGTTAAAACAGGTGTTGCCTTTGCACCTGAACATAGTACTAATTTATTTACCTTGTTCCGTTTTGCGCAAGCGGCTTTGGATTCTGAAGATACGCTAGAAAGCTCTGTGATACTTTATTCTAGCGTACTTAGTCAACAAGCAACTAGAAGACTACACCTCATTAATGATTTAAGAGATGCGATTGAAGCGAATCAATTAGAATTGGTTTATCAGCCACAACTCGATATTACTAAGCAAAAGATTACTACAATAGAGACCCTAGTTCGATGGGATCATCCTGAATATGGTGGTGTGAATCCATCCGAGTTTATTATGCTCGCAGAACAAACGGGGCTTATTAATGAAATGACTGAGTGGGTAGTGGCTAAGTCTTTTGAAGATTTATTATGGCTACTTGAGAAGGGCTTAGACTTTAATATTGCTATTAATATTTCAGCTAAAAACTTAATTCATGAAGGCTTTATGCCTTACTTAAAAAGTCTTACTCAAAAATTAAGTATTCCTGCGGAAAAAATTAGTTTAGAACTAACTGAAGTGTCATTAATGCAAAGACCCAAAGAGTGCGCGTTGGCTATTGAACAACTTCATGCCTTTGGTATAAAAATAACTATTGATGATTTTGGTGCTGGACATTCTTCTTTGTCTTATATAAAACAACTGCCTTTAAGTTTTTTAAAAATTGATCAAAGCTTAGTTACTCATATTGATAGCAGGCATGATAATTATGTAATTACCAAGTCAATTATTGCATTAGGTCATGAAATGCGTGTAAAAGTTTGTGCAGAAGGTGTAGAGACGGCTTCTTGTTTAAAAATGTTGCAGCAATTTAAATGTGATAGAGCTCAGGGTTTTCATATAGCCAAGCCTCTACCAAGAGAAGACTTGCTGAATTGGCTTAACCATAATGCTTTTTAAAAACATTAAGCAATGAGCAGTAATATTAGAAAGAGTTAAACTAGAAAAATGACTAAAAAATGCAAAGAGCAAAATATTAAAATACATCATTTTAGTAATAGAGAGCAATTATGAGTAAAACAGTATTAGTTATAAAAAACCCAACTTCTGGTAGTGGTAAAAAAGTTAAGTTGGTTATGAAAACGTTAGATTTGCTTAAAGCTTCTGATTGTATTCTTGAAATATATGATACCAAAGCTGCTGGAGATGCGATTTCTCACCTCAAAAGTTTAGACAAACAATATGATGTCATTGTTGCTGCTGGTGGAGATGGCACTATTAACGAAGTCATCAATGGTATGGAAAATATTAAACATTCTAAGCTTGCAGTCATTCCAGCTGGAACAACTAATGTATTAGCAAAAGAATTACATTTGCCAAGAAATGCAAAAGCCTTATGTAAAATTATTTTAGGTGATTCTGTTCAAATAACTTATTTAGGACGTTTGAATAATCAGCGTTTTTGTATGATGGTTGGCGTGGGTTATGATGCTTGGGTTGTGAACAATGTTAATTTAGATATTAAAAAGCGTTATGGAAAGCTGGCTTATGTTTTGTCTATGTTTAAGGAATACTGGCGATATGGGAAACAGTTTTACGAAGTAGAAATTGATGGAGAAAGCATTACTGCAGGCTCTATGATCATTACTCAGGGGAAATATTATGCGGGGAGTTATTTGTTATCTCGCGAAGCTGGTCTAGAAAAACCATCAATGCAAGTTATCACAATGTCTACGCCTAATCGTTTTGTGTTTTTGATGAGCTGTTTGGCTTTGCCTTTTGGATTGATGGAACGTGCTCCAACGGTACGAAGTGTTGCTGCAAAAGAGGTTAAGATACGTTCTTTACATAACTTTCCAGAACTTGATGTTTTGCAGGTAGACGGCGATGGGGTAGGGTCTACTCCGGCTCATTTAAAAATCGAAGATGAGGCTATTTCAATTCTTGAAGAGATGTCACAAAAGTCACCTAAAAACATCACTTCCCTGTTATGTCTGGGATCAGCCTTTGTTAGCGCAGAGCGTCACGATGAGGCGAGAGAAGTCTTTGATCGTGCTGAAGCCCTTGATTCGGGATCAAGTCAAGTTACTGATGAACGCGCTAAACTAGCTTTCAAAGAAGGGGATATCCCACTCGCTGCGCAGCTCTTGGCGCAAACTCAATGTGGTGATGAGCTTGTTCGTCACTTCAATAACATTGCTATTGCTAAGGTAGCAGGTGGTTATTTCGAAGAAGCTGTTGGTATCTATCATAACGCAATTAAGCTTCTGGGTGACAAGGCTAAATTGCACTTGCTGCATTACAATTTGGGTTTAGCGTGGAAGAAAAAAGGTGATACCAAAGCGAGTTTTTCTAGTTTTTGTGCAAGCTATATCGCGGAGCCCGCTTTCGAAAAGGCTTATACAGCCCTCGCTATAGCAGCAAGGGCTCTTCGAACCTCTGGCGACACTGTGGACTCACAGCTAGTTTCGAAGGTTACAGAGGCAAGAACGACGTTTAAAGAAGGAGGGCTCGGCGAAGGAGAGGCTGCTTAACTCAGCTCCGTCGAACTAGAGGACTTAGGTAGTAGCGTCCATCGAGCTGTATCCGGACTGTCTTCGCTTAGAAGTCTTCATTGAAAGATACATTGCCTTCAATTCCAACCTGGTAAGCTGAAACACGACGCTCAAAGAAATTAGTGAGTTCCTGAACGTCCTGAAGCTCCATAAATGTAAATGGATTTTCTGACTTGAAGACAGGTGTAATACCAAGCATGGAGAGGCGCTGATCTGCGGTGTATTCAAGGTATTTGCGCATATCACTAGTTGATAGACCTAAGACACCTAAAGAAAGGACGTCTTCAGCAAAAGCCATCTCGCACTCAATCGCTTCGTTGATCATTTTTATGATTTGTAAGTTTAAATCATGGTCAAAAAGTTCGGGCTCTTCTTCGCGGCACTGTTTGATGACTTCAAAGGCAAAGTTCATGTGACAGCTTTCGTCACGAAAGACCCAATTGGTGCCTGTTGCTAAGCCATGAAGAAGTCCTTTGGAACGCAAAAAATAGACATATGCAAAAGCAGCAAAGAAGAAAAGTCCTTCAATGCAAGTTGCAAAGCAAATTAAATTAAGTAAAAATTTTCGCCTATCATCTCTCGTTTGAAGGGTATCGAGAGACTCAATTGAGCCCATCCACTTAAAGCAGAAGTCACCTTTTTGCTTGATTGAGGGAATACTCTCAATTGCTTTAAAGGCTTCATTGCGTTCATCGACATCTGGCAAATAAGTGTCGAGAAGGGTTAAATAGAACTGAACATGAAGGGCCTCTTCATACAGCTGTCGCGATAAAAACATCCGTGCTTCTGGAGAGTTTATATGTTGGTATAAATTTAGAACTAAGTTGTTTGAGACGATCGAATCCCCTGTGGCAAAAAAAGCAACCAGACGATTGATAAGGTGTTTTTCGCCCTCGCTCATTTTTTCGAGATCGCTCATGTCGGTGCTAAAGTCAACTTCCTCAACCGTCCAGGTGTTTTTAATCGCTCCACGATACATTTCATAGAACTGAGGGTATTTCATCGGACGTAGCGTTAGGTTGTATCCAGGTGATAGAAGCATGGTTGGGCCTCCTCGGCAGTGTTAAATTAAGAAGCGTTAAGGTTACGTATATGGCTCAATTTAGAGGCCACAGCGTTGACGAAATTTGTGCGTGCAAATCCAAGATCCAAACTAAGGTTTGAAACCCGAGTCATGCAATTAGGTGCATGACTCGCAAGCCTCGGGGTTTTCTAGTGAGCAGGCAACGGCAGCCGAGTCTTCGGCGTTAGCATCGACTGTCGTCTTATTGATGCGCGTTGCGCCTCGCGAACGGAGATAATAAGTGGTTTTCAGGCCCTTTTTCCAAGCATAGGCGTACATAGATGAAAGCTTGCCCAGAGTTGGGCTCTCTAAGAATAAGTTTAATGATTGGCTTTGGTCGATAAAAGCTCCTCGTGCCGCAGCCATGTCGATCAAGGCTCTTTGAGGTACCTCCCAAACCGTACGATATAGCTCTCTTAGTTCAACAGGAATTTCCATTATTCCTTGAATTGAACCCTCGCTCATTTTAATCTTGTTGCGAATACTAATTGTCCAAAGTCCAAGTTTACGTAGATCATTTACTAAATACGGGTTGATCTGTAGAAACTCGCCAGAAAGCGTCTCTCGCTTAAATAGGTTGGATATTTGGGGCTCGATGCATTCATAAGCTCCCGTGATCGAAGCTATGGTCGCAGTGGGTGCGATTGCAACAAGAAGAGAATTACGCAATCCGTGCTTTTTCAAATTAAGCTTCAATTCAGCCCAGCGTTGGGAGTCCTTGGGCTTAACGTTCCACAGATCAAACTGCAAATCGCCTTTGCTTGCGCGAGTCGCGGAAAAATTTGCATGGGCCCCATGTTTTTCTGCTAGTTCGATCGAAGCTTCGAGCGCATAGAAATAGATCTCCTCTTGGATCCGAGCAGAAAGCTCTTGAGCTTTCTGAGAATCAAAGGGAAGTCGCATTTTGAAAAAGACATTCTGCAAGCCCATAATTCCAAGACCAACTGGGCGCCATTGGTGATTAGAGGTGCTTGCAGAGTTGATAGGGTAAAAATTGATATCAATGACCCTATCGAGATACTTTACAGCAGTTTTTACATTTTTTGCCAGTGCGGCGAAATCAAAGCTGAGATCGCTCTTGAGGTGCCGAGAGAGGTTAATGGAGCCCAGATTGCACACGGCAGTTTGTTCGCTGCTGGTGACTTCAAGGATTTCGGTGCAGAGATTTGAAAGGTGGACAACATTACCAGCCTCTAGCGTCTGGTTGCACTTCTTGTTAGCGGCATCTTTGAAGGTCATCCAACCATTGCCGGTTTGGGCAAGAGTTTTCATCATCAAGCTATACAGGGTGCGAGCGCTAACCTGCTTTGAGAACTTATTGTCACTCTCCGCTTGAAGGTAGGCCTCTTCGAACTTATCGCCATAAAGGTCGGTTAGACTTGGAACCTCTTTGGGATCAAAGAGCGACCAAGTGGAGTCAGTTTCAACTCGTTTCATGAAGAGGTCGGGTACCCAATTTGCGATATTCAAATTGTAAGTTCGCTGAGCCTCGTCACCAGTGTTTTCACGTAAGGCTAAAAAATCATAAATATCAGCATGCCAAGTCTCTAGATAAACACAAGCGGCCCCCTTACGTTTGCCCCCTTGGTTCACTGCTGAAACAGAGGAGTCGAGTGTTTTCAAAAAAGGAACGATACCGTTGGAACGGCCATTGGTTCCCTTTATCATTGAACCGCGAGATCGGACTCGTGAGTAAGCGACCCCAATACCACCAGCAAATTTAGACAAGAGGGCAATGTCTGTGTATTTGTCATAAATAGCTTCAAGGCTGTCTAGGGGGGAGTCCAACAGATAGCATGAAGACATCTGTGGGTGTTTAGTGCCTGAGTTAAAAAGAGTAGGCGTCGAAGGCATATACTGAAAAGACGAGATGAGGTTATAAAACTCGATGGCTTCTGCGACCGTTTGCGAGAGCCCGCAAGCCACACGCATAAAGAACTGTTGAGGGTTCTCGCAGGGGCGTCGTGATGTTGGATCTTTGAGCAAATAACGATCGCAGACAGTTCTGAGACCGAAATATTCAAACAAGCTCTGCTGAGAAGGGTCAATCGCAGCATCTAGTTCTTTTGCATGCACGACAACAAAGCTTGCAACAGTATCATCGATAATTCCTTCGCGATGAGCATGACGAATGCTATCGCTAAAGCTATGGATCCCTTGCTCCTCAAGATCATGATCGACAAGGTCACTAAGTAGGCGGGCAGCCAACTT
>JAVCKV010570482.1:0-10104 GCA_032274145.1 Herpochondria borealis | reverse complement strand
ACGGATTTACCAGGTGGTATTTGGCCGAATATTAGGTACAAAAATCAAAACCCCAGCTCGCAACACAAAGATATTAGGTGTACATCATAAATCCTTAGGTATTGCTCAGATATATTAGGTCTGCATAGGGATATACCTGCTTTTACCTAGTAGTGAGCGGCACTTCTCATATACCCCACCTTAGATGTGGTTTTGCTTGTAACCTGCCCTTTCAACCTAATAGTAACAGATTGTATAAATATGAGCAACACTAAAATAGTTGTTACCTTCTTTATGCTTCCTCCCCTCTGAGCAACTACATAACTTGCAGCTCTTGTTTGCAACTTGTTGTTTTCCAGAAATACTATTTCCAGCTCCTCACCAAACAGCCTACTACAATGCTGCAGCAACAAAAAGTGAGTACGCCAACAAGCAGCAGCCGCTACTACATGGCTATTTGACTGACTAATGTATGTACTTACATATTCTTTTGCGGTGCCTTGTGTCACAACTAACTAACTGGCGAATGGCAATCTCTGAGGAGACAAGGACAATCAACAGCAACCTGCAGTTTTTTGAGCACCATCACTCAAGAAGCTGCCTTGTTCTACTACAGCAACTTCGTATTAGTTGTCAAGAAGGCAGCACATCCAGCTTGTCATGATCCGTGCTTTCTGCCGGCTATCAGGAGATGGGTATGATGTATCCTCAACGAGAGGAGAGTTAGTTACGATGGCGTACTATAGAGATGGATGTACGCAGGATTTTAAAACGGTGAGTTGGAGAGACAATAGTATTGTCTAATGCTACGAGAAGCTCTAGGGGCGGGAGGTGATACCAATAACACGACCATTCTTCAATCAGAAGTACGTCACTACAATCCCAAGTGGGACTTGTTTGTCCCCACGACTGAATACGTGTTTGTGCTGCTTGTACTGTAATAGCGGTACAGTATTTAAGCTGACGTTTCCCCAGTTTCCGGGTATCCCTTCTGTGGGGGTGTCGCCTAACGCTTTGGAAACCTATTTTGATTGGGTGACATAATTCGAATGGCGAGAGATTTGGTTAATGTTCATATTAAAGCTTGTATGCATGTATTAAAATATACGCCTATATGAATGTATATCTGTAAGATTCCACCATCCGAAATCTATTTTTGTTCCTCAGTGAGAAAAATGATGTCATGACAATCCAGCTGTCAAACTCGGCGCATGCTCGCTCGCCCTGCCTGTTTCAAGCACAACGATCCAAGACTATCGTCGTCGACATTGAACATCATCATCACTCATCATTACAACAGAACAACCAACCCCCCTACCACGCACCCCCAAAGCAACCAAAGTACAGTACAGTATAACTAAAAGACAGTCCTTATTGAATGTCCCCCCATCAGCAAAGCCCCATCATGCAGCAGCCGTCGTCTTCGCGACGACGAGAGCAAGAAGAGCAAAACGGTGCTGGTGGCGTTGGTCCAACAACCGAGTCTCTGTTGGTACAAGCACTGGAGTATCATGAAACACCATTGCAGGATGCTGCATCGACTACTACTACCGCCTTGCCACAGACAAGTTTTTCTGTCTCTTCCAGCCCCTCGAGTCTCATGACAGATCCCATTATTCCTGTTCATTCTGATTTTACGATACCCACCAGCAATGTGAGTCCGTATACACCGGATAGTCTATTGGGACCTCCCAATCATACATGTATCAACATGAACTCTCTATTCAATAATAATCGGCCCTCTTCAAGACGCAACGTATTTGGAGGACGAGTCGAACAAAAGTATAATGTTGTTGCAACAACAGCAGCAAGAACAACAAACGGAGGAGGACCTTCTAGTGATAGTTTACCAACTGCTCTTTGGGCAAGTACAGATGCCATTACTGGAACAAGCATTGTTCAAGCTCAAGCACAATCTCTCATGGGAAACAACAACAGCAACAACAAGACAAATGGTTATAATCGCGGCGTATCTGAATTGACGTCCATCTCGGCATCGGATATTACACCCCCCTCTTCCCCTCGTCCCCGCACACCGAAAAAGAAGAATCGCAATCTCATGTCGCCTCCTACTGACGCCACTGCTGACGAAACACCCATTCACGAAACCATTCATGCTCAATCGTTGCTTCTCGGACTCGCCTTTATGGCCATTTGGTCTCCTCAGAACTGCATGGCTCCGAATCTCACACAAATGGCCAACGACTTTGGATTCTCCGAAGTCGAACGCGACTTTTACTTGGGCGCCAATGTAGCCTTTGCCACGGGCGTCTTGTCCTTGCCCATTGCCGGCGGCATTGGTATTTTGGCAGACGTTTGGAATCGAAAATATTTATTCTGTACCACCGTCGCCTTGGGCGGCATTTCGGCCTACCTCACGGGCGCATCCCAAACCTATCGTCAATTGTTCTTTGCACGACTCTTGAATGGAGCATTCATGAGTGGATCGACGCCCGTGGCATTCTCGCTTCTGGGCGATTTGTTTGATACCAACGAACGCAACGCGGCATCGTCCGGATTGACGGCCATGATGGGCATGGGCATTATTCTGGGTCAAGTCTATGCCGGTGTCGTGGGCAGCACGTTGGGATGGTCCCATGCCTTTAACGTGTCGGCCATCATGACGCTCATTTCGGCACTGCTCGTGCTGCTATTGGTCCGAGAACCCGTCCGAGGCGGCAAGGAAGAAGTACTGCAAGACATGTTACGACGTGGCACACGGTACGAACGCAAATTGACCTGGAAGGGATTTGTCGCCACCATGCGCAACAATGAATCCAATCTGATTCTCATGTGGCAGGGATTCTTTTCGTCCATTCCGTGGGGAATCATTTTCGTCTTTTTAAATGATTATTTGAGTCAAGAGAGGGGCTTTTCCGTTCCAGATGCCACCTACCTCGTGGCCGTCTTTGGCATTGGCTGTGCCTGTGGCGGAGTGTTGGGTGGATACTGGGGTGGCATTGTGCAAAACCTGAATCGATCGTATCTCCCAATCTTTATGGCCGTCACGACCTTTTTGGGAATCTTCCCCTTTCTCGGTCTCTTGAATGGCACGTTTACCAACGCCCATGGCTACCTCGCCGTTGGATATTCCTTCATGGGTGGCTTTACAGCCTCGTTGCCCAGTGTCTGTGTCCGACCCTGTCTCATTAATGTGAATCCTCCCGAAACGCGGGGAGCCGCCCTGACGGCGGCCAATTTGGTGATTAATTTGGCACGAGGTGCGGGACCGTCGTGCATTACCCTCCTGGGTGCCATTTTTTCGATCAATCGACAAACGTCGTTCAATGTGACGGTACGTGCGATGCGTGTGATCGTGTGTTCGTTACTATATCGTGTGTGTCATTGTGTTGTTGTTGTGTAGTAGTAGTAGAATCTTTGGTGTTGTGTTGTATACGGAAGTCTCATGACTAACACGGAGTTGTCTTTCTCGCTTTCTACCCCTATACTACAGTTGAGTGTCTTTTGGACTATTGCTGCATTGCAACTAATGTTTCTCTCCAAGACACTGCCCAAGGATCAGGATGCCATGAATGCAGATTTGGCACAATACGCTGCATCAGCATTGGCAAATCAGCAGCAGCTTCATGACGAAGACAGCTCGACGCTAGTGTCGATTGAAGATCGAATGACATCGTGGGATGATGGCGCGGCTCGCGAATCGATGCAATTCGTCGGAGCAGCCTTTAAGGAGATTGGAAATGAAATGAGAACCATCAAACCAACATTCAAAACACTCAATCTTCATTGTGCGGACCGTGAGTCGGATGAGGAAGATGCATCTGAAGCAGAGCGCCGGGCCTATGTGGAACGACGTCGGCAAGTGTGGATTCAACAGCAACAGCAAATGGCATATGCAAATAATAATGCCAATGCGCATGACGACAAGCCTCCACCAAACGAAACGACAAGATTATTATAGACCTTCACGCCGAGGAACTTACACACACACAAGATCATTAGACATTTTCATGCACAAGGATAGAAGCGCCAGAAATCTTGCTTCTTTCAAGGGCTTTCAGGCAAACCTAAAACAACACTATAAATCACGCTCACAACAAGCCTAAGAACGACAGTCGTTCTAGTATTCCCCACGTAGCTTTATTGGCACGAATAATCGATTTCGATACTTCGTGTGCAAAAAGAATGGAAAACCTCCTGGGGTGATCATGTCAACGCAGCAAGACTGGGCTAAGATTGCTCCTGGAGCCACCATCAACGATCGACCTGCCTCTTGGCGGTGCATAGAGATCTGCGAGGTCCCCGGATTATGGCAAGTTTGGTTCTTGCTCTACTTGCTGGTGGGCATTCGTGTTTGCGTGGCATTCGTGTCAAAAGGAGGAGATTCTTCACAAGCACCTTCGTGCCTCGGCGCGAGAACAGAACGACACCTTACACACAAGTCCCAGTTAGAGTGCTACTACAAAGACATCATGGAGCAAAGTGTCAATGCCTCCTTTCCATTTGTCACCCCATTTGCACACACGCCACACACAGTACGCTCTTTACACACCAGCTTGGTAACAGCCTTGACAAAGAAAAAAAAGGAAATACATACGTGATAATTACTCCTTGGTGCCCTCTAGATATCATCTTGCGAGAGCGGCGATGCGCTCCAGCTTTCGCCAACGAAGAAGAGACAACTAGTAGCAAACATTGGAAGTGTTCGTACGGGACCCGTTTGTTATTGCACTTGCCTTGCTTCGCTTCTAGTACCGATCATGCCGTATTTGTACAATCCCGCCAGTAAGCGAGTTAGTGACCACGCATGGTAGAACGGTCTTGGAACGACCGGGTCCACTTCTCCTCAGTAATGATGCAATAGTGAGGTTCTAGTAGGAGAACGTGGTAGTTATCTTAGTGAATGATACGATACGGTGGCGGGGTATTGGAGATGTGTGACACCGCACCCATGGCGGGTTATAGTGATCTATAACCATGGGATGGACACCCTCTACCTGGTACGTCGCAATTTAGCTAGAGAAACACACACAGCTACATACGACGTGACGATCAGGTGTCTGAGCATGCTCGGGATGTGGTTATGAACGAGAAGCTACCTATGCCTACCATCACTGGTGACCACTGGAGTAGAAAGACACCTTCCACGTCGGAAAGCGACGTCAACAGGGTACGACTGTTCACAGTTGGGACTGGGAACTTTGCTCTGCGAAAACGCCACATAGTCCAAAATAAAAAGACAGATGGCATCCTTCGTTAGGTTCGAAAGAACATGGCCCTGCATGTATCGGGTGTGACTTACTTAAGTCCTTGAACACCAGGCATCTAACTTCAAATGGGGTTTGGATCCCTAAGCGGTTTCTAGAAACGATACCCCTTCAACCATGATCAACAGGCAACGGGATATGATGTCTAAAGGGGTTTTCGATGTACATATTTGCTACTATGTTGTGGATGTATTTTACTCCCAAGCACTTAACCTTAAATCTCCAATTTCAACCCTTCTCTAAACACAATTTTGATTTTTTCAAACATGCACATGGCCAGCTACCATGTGTTTGCAACTTTGTCCCCGCCCCCTTTGTACTAGGAACTACGTGGCACGTACGTAAATTCGGAAGCAAGATCAAATAGCCTGAGGACTGCACAGAGACGCGCATTTTCGATCAAAACCCATTTTGTGCACACGCCAGGGGGCTTTTAGTCGCACCGCCATCTCTTTTTTGGTGTCATATAGATCTGAGATTGTACTGCCATCAGCTCGCTGGTTGCTGTTCTTCTCATTCCGAGAGTTCAAGTCCGTTGCTTGTTCAATATATAAGCGTGTGATCGTTAGTAGTTAGTTAGGAAAGAATGTGGGAAGATGAAGAGAGAAGATCCAGTGAGCCTGGGATTGTGCATGTGGATCGTCGAGCCAATGGACAGATTCCTGCGTTCTATCGACGAAGCCGGGGGCAGACACAGTCAGCACCACCACAACCAACACCTCGGCAGCCACAACGTCAACAAAGTATTATTACTATGCGTCATGTACGAGAGCACTTGCCAGTTGTAGTGGGAGAGTTGTTGGATGACGATGAATCCAATGAAATTCTGAATCAAGATACACCTCGAGAAAAGACTGAAGCTACTGAAGCTACTGAAGCAACAGAAGAGCTATCCGATCAATCGCTAAACTCTTCATCTGAAAGCCTGAATGCTTCCAACCCCATGCTAAATGCAAAAATCTTTCTACGAAATAAGTTTCAAGGGATAAAGAAGAAGAAGAAGTTCTCGCCCCTGCGACGAACAAAGAAACTCACTAACGCCGATGTGCTACTGCTTTCCCCGGATGTGATGGCTCCCCCTTTTGGAACTCGGTGCGAAGATGTCGGAAATATCAATCACATGTCAGATCTACACAGATCTAACGGCAGCCGCAATTTCAGTCTATCATCAACAAGTATCCCCGAAGATGTTACGTTCGAGCCATCCGAAGAGATAAACCTCCCGCTGCAACCTTCCAGTACTGAAGAAGAGCTGGAATTAGAAGATGAAGTCTTGAATCACATTCTTACAGTCTGTCCAGATGCAGATCGACGCGCAACACATCGTTCATTGCGAGAAGGATGCTCTGTCCGTTCTATTTTGAGTGGACTGTGCGCTAATAGCGTCAATTCATCAGAAGAATCACCCGGTGAGCTAAATGACTCGGATGCCATTGAGCAGACGGAGCAAATGGTGAGACAGGTTCAGGAGGCCTTCCCCAATGTCAACGTCGACAGATCCTACGCCCTGCTCCGCGATAAATCGCTTCAGACAGTCATGTGTCAGCTTGCGGAGGAATCCTTGAGCGGTGGTTCAGGTGATTTTTGTTCTTCGGATAGTAGCTTCTTGTCCGACTCGGAGATGGCTGTTCAAATGGTGCAGGATGCATTCCCTCACATAGAGAAGGAAAATGCACGCAACATGTTGAGAACAACCTCTGTGTCATCAGTCATGATACAGTTGGCTGCAGGAGCTGTGTACGCCGACGAGACGACTCCCATCACTGCGACGACAGCAGCGGCAAGCAGCCACGAGGAGGGCGTCCATGATGATGCTGGATCATCAGACCAGGATGACTGGAGAAATCAATCACATGAAAGCCTCGTAGAACACATCATGGAAGCGTTTCCTGCCGTCTCGGACGTCGAAGCACATACTCTGCTACAAGAGAGGAGATCCGTGTCTGCTGTTATGGAAGTCTTGGCGAATCAAACATCAGAGGAGTTCAGAATAACTCAGAACAGCAGCGGTGACCTATAGCTTTCTAAAATATAGTGGACTAGTAGCATGCCTTGCAGAGTTTCACAAAGGCGACGCCAGTCGGTGCCGGTAGGTACAGAGACTAATGAGTTTCGAGTGTAGTTGTGCCTGCATGACGGAAGACAGTACTAGGACCTCAGTCTTCCAAACTGGCAGTTCTAATCTTTTGTAATGTACGGCACATAATCTTGGTTGTGTCTCCCTTGATACCTATCTCTTGATATCCGACATGCACAAAAAGCTCAGAACATGGCAAGCTACTGGGTGCGCCTCCGTCTTGACAACTTGCTTTAGGGCTTCTTGTGCCAACTGCAAGTCATTGTCTGAAAGACTGTCATTCAGCTTAACGCATGTATCATCCGCCGCGGAACAAGGAACGGCAATGGGTGCAACAAAAGAATACATATAGGCAACCATTTCCGTGTTGGCAAACTCGCTTTCCTTTTCGACCTGTCTGACTGCAGTATCGTAGGCAGTTCGGTGATAGATATTCTCAGAAAATAGCAAGTAGAAACGATCTGCAGAATTATCAAGTCGTTCGACAAAGTACTTGACAACATCCGGCATCCCGAATCTTGCGGCCAAGTGGAAGGAGCTCTGATTGCCCGAGGACCTGGTCGTTGGTCTAAAGCTCTGCTCTTCTACCAGATACTTGACAGTCACCAAGTGACCCTCGCTAGCCGCAAGATGAAGAGCTGTTTGATTTGCATTTGCAATCACGGCATTGCCGTCGACGTTGCAGTCCTCCAACAAGTATTTTACGATATTGATGTGTCCTTTGTTGGCGGCACAGTGCAATGGAGTCCACAGATCGACTTCAGTGACGTAGTCAACGTCATGATGTTCGATGAGGTAGCGAACCGTCTGTAAATCTCCTGACGTGCACGCGTAGTGCAAGGGAGTCCACTGATCATTGTCGGCAACATGTACGTCGACATGGCATTCTTCAAGAAGATATTGGACAATATCAAAGCACCCGCCACAGCTAGCAAGGATAATTGGTCGCATATTTGCTTCATTCGTGGCATGCATCATGTGTTGGCCACCATGCTCAGCAATATACTTGATCACATCAAGATGCCCATAGCTGCAGGCAAAGTGTAGTGCCTCCTGTCCTTGTCGGGTCATGGTAATATCGTTGAAATTGGCCCCCTTTTCGTCCACTAGATAATGGACGACATCAAGGTTGCCTCCCTGGATGGCATGGTGCAGTGGGGTCCAATTGACTCCATCCCTTTCGTTGACATCGATAACGCCTTGATCGAAGATCTCCTTGACTACATCCAATGCACCCTCCATGCAGGCATCTTGAAGAGACAAGATTGGTGCTTCTTCTTCTCCTACTACTGGCGGGATTCTTGTGTTGATAGTCGTTGATTGCATTATTTTGAGTTGTGTTCTTGTTAGTGCCTACTGATTTGTGGGCGAAAAACTTTATCAGAACCATTAGACTACTACCTTTTGTGCCAGCTTCCTTTGGGACCAAAAAAACTTGTCTCGAAGACGTTTCAACAACGCCATCACACGACAAAACGATGAGACACGTCTTGCTGTCATATTATCCAAGTTTCTGATGTAGAACAGTATGATGACAAACCCAAACCACACTGTTCCTTTGACTCCCAGCTGGCGACAGTTCTAAAAAACGTCCCACATTTTGTCGTATGTGATTCAACCTTCTGACTGCAATGCTGGCTGGGTGCTCTGCTGCATGGAGTACACAGCAAGATTTTGCTCACTTCTCCCAACTCAGAGCTTTGCTTGCTTCTCCTGACTTCGCTGTTTCCTTGCTAAAATCTATTACTCGGGGCTTTGCTCGCCTGTCGCAGTCTAACTTAGAAGGTTGCTTGCTTCTCATATTTCAGGGCTTCAATGAAGACAGTTCCAAGCACAGATCCAGACACCCCGAGAAATGAATGGCGGTACGTGTAACAAGGTCTACTGTCGCAAAATTCTGTGGCCAAATGTGTTTCTCTCGTATTCCACATCTTGAAGAAGCAACATCATGTACCATCATCTTACACGTGCCATAATTCTTTTCCAGGGGGATCTGGATCTGTGATTGAAAGCATCAGGCAACAGGCAGGCCCAGTCGTGGTTGACCACGGCACAGGAACAACAGTTGTCTCTAGAGGTGTTGCATGACTATGTGCATCACCTAAAACTCTGCAACAAACAATGATATTGGAAAAATGACATGGTTGGTTCGTGTAAGATGAACACTGACGCAAATCAAAAGTACCTAGACCAATCAGTGCTGCCATCGCGCCATCAAGCTCACGTGGAGTGCAATCTAATGGGATAGCATCAGTACAGTCACTAGTATCTCTCCGATAGGTTTTAGGAGTTACTAATTCCTTCTAATACTATTGATATTGTTGATGACACTAGCATTGGAATAATGCGCATTGTGGCTCGACCACACGTGGTACACGGCCAGCCTCACAGGCATCGATGGTTCCTATGCGCCTTGTCCGATGATCTTCTTGTTGAGTGTATCATGTAACTACGTCAACTACACCCTTCAGAAGAAGTAAGATTGGTTGTACAGCATGGACACGGAAATCATGTCAATCTGTCCCCGCGTCCAACATATGGACTTGTGTAAATGTCCATGGTCACTATAAGACACGATCATGCGTGGACATGATATTCTTCTTTACGAGTGCAGTAGTCAACTGCGCGACATCCATGATTTTAGTTAGATTGCATGCTAGCTAGCTCAGCTAGAGGTATGTATACGGCCTTCTCAAGTCCCAACTTTCTTACCGTTTTTGTGGAAGAAGCAAGGCAAGCTGATCAGCACGAAAGCCACGGCTCAGCAGCCACCCTTGCAGTAAATTGAAATGGAAACGAGTCCAGCACAAGATCTGGAGC
>JAVCKV010570471.1:0-10106 GCA_032274145.1 Herpochondria borealis | reverse complement strand
AAGAGTTTCGATATCGCTTTTGCGGGCAGGAGTAGTCATGATTAGAGATAGATTGATTTTTTAACTTCTTGTTTCGTATTATGAGACTGATAACTTAGCAACTTTTAGCAACAGTATTTTGCAACGGTGTTACAAAAGCGATCTTCTGAACTTCAGTATAGTCTTCTGCCTTGACACCGGTTTATATCTTTGCGCGGAACATGATCTGATGACGAACTATCGTGCAATCCCCAAATTTAGTTATTGGTCCTGCCATGGCATCTGAAGTCCCATCGAAGCGCGCTCCGCGGAATAATTTTGATAGGACAAAACTTTGGCGCAATGGGCTCAACAGTTTGGCGCAATTCTTGAAGCCACCAAAACGCGATCTTGATTAAGGATCTGGCATGACCAGTGCCCAAATTCTGCTGGAACAGTGGTCTCGGTGGCCGAATACGATTGTGCATAGCTTCCTGTATTCCCGGAAGAGTTCACATGGCTTCAGTACAAAGAGGAACCCTAACCGCCTCTAGAAAGGTGTGCAACCTCCTGGTTCGCCTTTTTTTCTCTTTTTTCCCACAGTTGTTAGACCCCCCAAATTCGGGGGAAAAGTGATCCCGCTCTCTGGCAAATAGATCGCCCAGCGTATCCTGCCCGCACCTCCCTGGAGGGACTATCGCTGATATCAAGCCACGAATATCGAGCAATACTTGCAGGCGGGACAATACATGTACTACTTGGGCACAACGCTTAGTTGCACTGTATTAGCGTCATTGTTGGGCTAGCCGTTGGTTTCAAACCACCCCTTTTAAAGACAGGAATAGCGATGTACCGTACGTATCGGCTCCCTCCAACGATCAAACGCCTCTATTTCGTGAGATAGCTACTTTCAGCACTCTAACAGATGGAATATAGTACAATCCTACGTAAAACGGGTGGAGCAAAAATCTAGGGAGTTTCTTCTTTTGCGAAAATGAGGGTGCAACGTGAAATCCGAAGATCATCAGTTTATAACAAATATATGAACAGTTTACCATGGATATTTCATTCAATTTGCCTGCTCTTTCGTTCATGAAGCATAGCTTAAACCTATATTATGATCTTTTATTTCTAACGGTATCTTCTAATGACCGGCTTGCACGATGTTACGGCACGACCAACGATCGGAATTGAACACATATTAACACGTTTTGTACTAAGCCTGTACAGAATTCGCCGAAAGATCCAATGGATTGCCTCCGAGGTGCAAATCCGCGCTCACGATTCTGCTTCACGAACTTTAAGCTACTTGATAGTACTAGTAGTAGTACCCTTCACGTAGCAATTCTACTAGGTAGTATGAACCTCCTTTGGTTTTTTTAAGGAATGCTGCTTTTTTTCTTTAAAAGGGTCGACCATGGCGGTTGTCCGCGATGGATTTTGTCGAATTGTTTAGTTCTGTTTCCATCAAGCAACTGTGTTACAAATCACTGTATGTGCATTGATTGGTCTTGCGAGATCGAAGTAACGGTGTTGACATCCAACGGCTGCAAACGTGGGGGACCAACGAAAGAACATTGAGTATAATCAAGCGTGTTGGTTCCCTCCTATCGAAAGTAGTAGTAGTTGCTTTACTTCCAACACAAGCATTTGGCGCACTTTATCTCATTTGCTTCGAGACCGAAACAATACCAATCGCATTACTACTTTCGCTGATATTCAACTGGTAAGTTTGACAATGGACGATGGCGCTTTTGGCACCAAAAGAATGAATAAACTAACGTTGCTTATTGTGTTCTTCTTTTCTCGGAGTCCACAGAATCATCATGTCCAACAAGAATTCGATTCCAACCAAGCGTCTCTCCAAATGGAATTCCGAGGCAAACATGGCGGACTTTGCGACGTCTCCGGATGAGATGCAAAAGTATGTTGGAAACAACATTTTGTGGCGTCGCACTAATGGCGAGGCCTTGGCCAAGAAGATGAAGATTGAAGAACAAGCCAAAAGTCCGAAGACCCTTGCCAGCTATTACGGCGTGGAGGAAGACTCGGACGCGGACGACGAAGATTCCGCGTTCAACCCTGATGCCACCGAGATCGCTGACTACTCGTCCGATGATGAGTTGATCATTGCCCATGGCAAAAGGTCCGTTGCTTATGGATTGTCGGCCACTGATCGGAACAGGGAGGTGGTTCGTGGGTCTGGCTTCAGCCTAGAGGAGCGAAAGGCGCAACGCGTTCTTGTCCGTGGTTTTTTCATGGATGTAGCCAAGAAATGGCCCGGCAAAAAAGACAACAAGGGGAAGAAGCCCACCTTGGGTAACGTCACTGAGTACTGTGTCTCCCAGTTGCGCTTTTCGATGAGCGAGTTGGCTGAGGAGCATGGTGCTCCCGAAGAAGAAGAAGACGAAGAAACCGAGAAGGAAGGAAGTTTGAAGCAAGCCCCAGGACAGAAGTAATAGACATGAAGACCAAAGCATCCAGTCTATCAGTGAGCGGAGATCGAGGAAACAAAACAAGAGGAACTTTTCAGTGTAGCTACTATTCCATTGCAACACATAACTGTACGATATATCTATATGCACCATGACAATACTACAGTTCATTGATAACAGGAAATATTATAACAAAAACCACCATTATCAAATTATTAATCTCGCTTATTAGTTGTCAGTGTACAGATAGTTCCAAAGACCTGGACATCTATAGCTGCCATCCTCGTGACGATCTTTCCACCAATTCGTAATGACACAATACTTGTTTGCATCATCATCTTCGTCTCCATACAGGCACGAGAGAGGGAGGGCAACAGCTGACAGCTTGGCAATGCCTTGGATGCCAGCCAGTGATTGTGGGCACTGTGGGATAGCTTCTTCAAGGTAAGCTCGTGAATAGAACATTCCACCAAAGTCAATTCCATTGTCGTCGTCAAAGCAAACCTTCCTCCAACCAAATGATCGTCTAGGTGCCCGAAAAACAGCATACAGCTCGTGGACTTTCTTGCCAGTAGCCGTTTCCTTGAAGCACACGATACCTGACAAGGGCTTCATTTCACCAATTGCCGTGGTCAGGAGAGCCTCCGATCTGTACACGTAGATTGTTTTTGATTTCGCCATGTGCGCGTCCTCGACCTGGCTGTATTGCCAGTCACCAGTGTCGGTTGCTGCGTTTTCATCAACAACGTCGAACTCTCCAATCTCATCTGCGTCACAGATGTTTCCGTCTCGGTCAATGTACAGCGGCGAATTGTTGGAGTCCTCATCAGGTACAGAAGTCTGGGCGCTGGCATCGTCATCGCCTTTCATCAGGTCGTCAAGATGCCCATTCTCTGGTACGACGAGGTCAAAGTATCTCTTACCGATGAGCTTCATTGTTCGGAACTTGTAGACTCTTTCCGTTAGCCTGACAAAGAAATTGACGACATTGCGAATACCCGTGGGAGTATGCACCTTCACTTCTTGGATGCACAACTCTCCCTTACCTCCTCCATCCCACCAAAGTACAACAGGACCAAAGAATGAAATCATGCGAGAGAGGTTTAGCAGCGACATGTAATTCGCTTTTAACCACCATGACTCACCACTGTCTGGGTCGTTCTTTGTTTTCCTTTTCTTCTTCTCCGGCTTCTTCTTTGCCGTCTTCGTCTTCGTCTTCTTCTTTGTCTTCTTGTTTTCATTCCTTGCCTTTTCGGAAGTCCCTTGCTCCACATTGTCAGGAACTTCGTCAACTGTATCCACTTTCTGCTGTTCATCATCACCCTCACCGTCAATTACAACAACCTCGCCATCGTCCACAGCCTTGTTGGTTTCGGGGTCCAATTCAGCAGCACCGTCAGCATCAGCCGAAGAAGGCAGAACAACGGGTAAATCTTCGGTTAGGGCAAGATTTGGAATCGCTGGTGGCATGATGGGACCAAGCTGGGGAGCTTGGTCGTCCGTGGATTCAGCACTTGTGCCTACAGTCTTCATCTTCTGATAGCGGACTCGGACGTCGAGTTCACGCAATGCGCTCATGAATTCCTTCATGTAATCATTCATCTCTGCTATCATGACTTTGTCCATACCAGAGTGCGTCATGAGGCGAGATTGGAAAGCAGTGTATGCACAGATAACTCTCATCATGTCATGACTCCCCTTACGCCGAGACACAGCATCTCCATACTTTGCCAGCGGCCATGAATAGAAAATCCTTCCACCACGATCCCATCCGAGCCAATCCTCCGACACCCATGGGCCTGTTGAAAGTGCATCTTCACTACCTGAGAATTCCTGAAGATGCCACCAACCAAGTCCAAATTTTTTACAGTACCGAAGTGTCGGCTGGATTTCTTTCCGAAAGGTATTGATACCATAGCCGGATTCCTTCAACCAGCGACCGTACAAATCCATATTTGCCTGAGATGTCCCAAGAAAAACCAAATGCATGATCATTTCAATGTACCGGAAAAAATCTAATGCGCCTTCCAACCAATTCGGAGGGTAGGCAAAAGATCCAATGTGACTGGGTGAATTCCAATTAACTTCAACCGCATCGTCTCTGGCTTCAATGGCCGCCTTGTACAACTGCTGTTGCGTGTGCCCGTTCACCGCACATGTGCGCAGATATGTCTCCATTGTTTTCTTCGTCCATCTTCTACCACCTTGGGCATTCACAACAGCATCGCGACGGCTGATGTTATAGAAAGCAACCTTGCACGCCAGTTTAAGAAAAGGAAAGTCCACATCGACAACGCACAGTTTTTCCACACCAATTTCTCTGCCCTCGGGCTCAATGACGGGGCATCCATCTGCCCTAACCTTTGGATAGTCCGCTGGCGGCTGACATGATATCATTATCTTCGTCGATTCGTCTAACGTCCAATCAGCACATTTGTCGCATTTCTTGTTTTCATTTCTTGAAGCAGCGTCATCATCAGCATTGCCGCTCTCTCCGGTCCCATCAGCATTGGCGTCGTCGTCATCACCGAAGGATACATTCAGCCTTTGCCGCAACCGTCGTTTCCGGCACTGACAACACGCTGGTAACTTGAAGCCATTGTTGTTTTCGTTTTCGACGAACTTATCGCTCCAACCCCAACCAAATGTAGTTTCAGCATTGCATTTCAGCTGATCTTGAAACAACCTCTTGATTTCTTGTTTCTTCCACTCGGGTGTGCCAAGATGAATGCATTTACCAAAGCAGCGATGGAAGTTGCTAACGTAGGACATGGTTGCTGTTGTCTCCGCTCTCTGTGGCTTGTCCTCTAGAGAGCACATGTGATGGATGTATACTGGGATAATTTTCCGGAGACCGCCATGATAACACAACATTGGTTCCTGTGGGTTAGAAATCTTCTTCACGTCCTCACGGAATCGATGTTGAACTTTGTAGAATGCTGGGTTGTCCTTCTTTCCTAGAGCAACAACAAAGGTGTTATCAGTTGTATTCGTATGCTCCTTTGTTGGCGAGATAGTCATCGACCAAAGAATCATGCTATTACGGTTGCTTTTCGTTCGATTCGGCCCAAAACCATCTTGCCAGTCTGATAAGTAGACAAACATGACCACGTCGTGCTCCGAGCCATTCTCTTCAATTACTTTTATGACGACTTGTATCATTTGTTTGGCGGCCTCCGAATCAGATATATGTTCAACAACATCCTTCGGATTGGCAAACTTCATTGTCACCGACTTGATATCTTGGCCTTCTCGTAAATCAATGAAGATATTATCAAAGAAGAGACCATGGGCGAAGGCATACCGGATAATATGCTCCGGATTAACATACGATATCCCATCGATATCTTGTACCTCCGGAATAGGGAGGGTCGCCCAAAGAGAATGACGACTGGCACCAGATCCGTAGTATTTTCGCATTTCTTTGTAATCGACAACATGTGTCTGCTTCAAGAAAGATGGGCCAACGCCACCACTGATAACCATAGGTTGAAGAATATGGGCTTGCCGTTGTCGTTGCCTTTCGCTCATGGATATGTACTGGATGAAGCACCGCATATGCCAAATTGCTTCCTCGTATGATGGTAACTTTTTCGTATCAATAAAGTCGCGTTTCTGGAATGCTCTTGCTACTAGATACTGGAGGCCCCGACCACAGAAGCCTTTGGGCGACAGATGTTCGAATTCCCAAAACCGCCGCATGTTGCTAAGGCCAGTTCCATGGAAGGTGCTGACCAACTCTCTCGAAGAGCACTCTTCGACATCATTGAAAAGCTGGGCCAACCATGCGTTCTCTTTAAAAACTGGTAGACTTGGATACCCCTCAGCAGCATCGTCGTCGTTCTTCAGATTCCCTTCCTCCCCAGCATAAAAACCACTCACTGACTTCGACTTATCAGTGCCAGAAAAGGATCTGCCATGAAGGGCTTGTGACAACTGGATGTTATTCGCAGCATCTGAAGATTCGACGGTTGCCGATATCATAGAGATAGATCGCTTTTTGTTATCATCAATATTACCACCAAGGCGGTCTCTTTGTCCTGCACTGTAGTAGTTCTCATCATTATCAATATTATTATCATTACTAGCGGATGACGCAAGCCCCAGCCCAGCATGGCCTTCATTCAGGGGAGGAGATGACGAGTCTGTTTTTGTTGTTGCAGCTTTCCTTGGCGTTAAATTCGATATTGCTGTCTTTATTCGGCTGTGCTTTCCCGTACGCGAATGTTTTTCAAGCCACTTGGTGCCGAACCGAGCTTTGCAAAGTCGACAAACAGCCCATTTTGATTTGCAATGTTGACGATTCTCACACATGACTACCAAACATTCACCACGATCATACGAGCCCGAATCTTCAGATGCATCGTCATAGAGTGTTGTTCTGTTCTTGCAATCTTCACATTTCAATGGGTGCTCAGGCATCGAAGATACCGCATCGATAAACGATTGAACCCATTCGGGTACGCCATCGTGAGTTACTTCTGTTGACATACTTTGTTGTCGGAGACTCGCTCCAATGGGGACAGTATGGATGTGCTCGTCTGGGTGCGATGATGAGGGTCGTCATGATCGAAGCAAGCATGCGATGATGGGTTGTCCATCGGCAAAATTATCGGCAAAATTGTCAGTGGTTTACCCGTTGTGGCGATCAGTCACACTTTCAGCGGTCAAAAATCGCCTTTATTCTTCATTTTTCGCCAAATCCCCACTTCTTTCGCATGAACGAGGTAATTCATGATGTCACAAACCTGTCACATACAGATATGTGATCTACATTTCCGAAGATATGAATGTCTCTAAGTGACCAAAGATAGATAGACGGGTAACATACAGATAGACTAGGTTTTACTGATAACGTACTGATAACGTGACGTGTCGTATCGCCGGGCGGGTCATTTTGGTAAGAAACTGATAAGTAACTGACAAATTTGGTAGCCAAACTTGCCAAAAGTAGCGTTCTGATAGAATGGACACTAAAACAGCCAAATCTGATAGATAAACTGATAAATTGTCCTATTTACCCGGAAGTTATCCGTAATTCATTTCGTAGTGCAGTCGCGTGCGTGGGAGCTACTCAAGGCGTCGACAAGCTGCATCTTCAGATGCAGGTCACGCTCGTAGACACATCACTGCTGGCTGGGATCGGCACAACATTAATACTGTAATACTCATGGTACCTCAGGGTGAAGAATGGATGATCGAACGATTTGGCAAATTTAATCGTGTCGCAACACCAGGACTGACAGTAGCCATGCCAATCATTGACGGTATTGCCTACAAACGATCGCTCAAGGAAAGCACCATCGACGTACACCCTCAGGTAGCCATCACCAAAGATAATGCACACGTCAGCTTGGATGGGGCAGTGTACACGCAAGTTGAGGATTCCTACAAGGCGAGTTATGGCATTGAGGATCCAGAACACATGATCGGCATCTTGGCGCAGAGTGCCATGCGAAAGGAAGTTGGAAATCTGGAGCTCGACGAGCTCTTTGAAGAGCGGGAGAGGCTCAATATGGCGATTGCCAAGGCACTAGATGAGGCGAGTGTGCCCTGGGGTATTCGCGTTTTTCGATATGAGATTGCCAACATCAGCGTCGACTCGGCTACGAAAGCAGCCATGGAGCGGCAGTCCAATGCTGAGCGGTTGCGCCGTGCCGAGGTGTTGGAAAGTCAAGGATATCGTCAGAAACTCATCAACCAGTCCGAGGGTGATCGGCAGTCTCAGATCAATCGGGCACACGGAGAAGCAGAGTCCATGAGGCTTCGGGCACAAGCCGAGGCTGACCAGATCCGTTTGTTAGCGGAAGCAGAGGCAGAAAGGACACGCCTGGCGGCTTTGGCTGCCGCTGATGGAATCCGTTCCATTGCTGCGGCTGTTCAGGCACCAGGTGGAAGTGACGCTGTGTCCCAAAGGCTCGCAGAGCTTTACATCAACGCCATCCCAGAAATTGCCAAGAACGCCAACCTACTTGTCATTCCAGACACACCAACTGATGTGAGTGGAGTTGTCGCTACGGCTATGAGTATCGCGAAGACGATTGATGGCGGCTTGGGCAGTGCCAAGAAGTCCAGGAACTAAACTTGGTTGGGCGTGTCTATACTGGGGATCGCAAAATATACAAGTCATGAGTCTTAGGCTGAGTTTGCTTGGAACCATACAGCAGTGTGGACTGGTATGACGTACTTTTTCTAAAGTTATAACACGACGAATGAGGTACATCGTAGGGCTTTGCGAGGCGGTTCTTAGAGACGTCGGCCGGAAGGACAAACAGTACAATACACTCTCTACTTCTGCAGTGCTGTCGTTGGGGTGCCCGGATATCGATTCGATTCGATTCAAGTTGTTTCTGCCCAGTTCTGAAGTGCATTCCATCTTGGCGTCGTTTTGAAGCCCAGTCGCCGGCGCCTCAGTACTCTATCGATGATGCAGATGCGTCAAACTAGTGCCGTACTAGCTAGTACTATGTAGCAAGGCGAAAGATCCGATCCCGCACTTGATCGATTCGAACTAGTAGCATCATAGAGTGAAAGATGGGGCGGCACAGGAGTCCCGGTGCCCGGATATCCCCACTGGTATGCAACCTTTGAACCGTCCAGTTGCCGGCGGTGTTCCTGCTGTTCAGGATCGGATGGATGCTCGTACCCAGATACTGCGTCGTAGCATCGTAGCAGGACGATAGAAGCCGAGGACTTAAAGTAAAATAGTCAACCTGGTGTGTAAATAGTCGCAAACTAATAACGCTGTCCCGAGCGAACTCACACTGGTTGACTGCCTACCGTAGTCGCGTTAGTTTGGTTGCGATCGACTACAGGTTCAGTGTTATTGTCAATTCATCAAAAATGCTATTTTATCTCCTAATGAACTGTTTGTGCTCATCTATATTCAAAGGAGATAAACAGCATTTTATTCATTTTCCAATATCATTGCTTTTTTTACAGTTTAGTCTCGGATCAATCCCGCCCTTTAGCTCGGTGTGAAGATTGAGTCCTTCGATTTGTTGACCGGTGACACTCCGGTGACCGAGCGAGCTTTTATATCCTCCAAAGACATCTTCCTATAACATATTTATTGATTGGCTCGACCTTCTTGTGGAGTCACACCATTCTACCACTTTGTATATATGAATCCGCGATTACCCTCGCGATTGTAGTCACAGATGACAAACAATTAAGACTCATTTGAACCGCTCGGAAGAGCGGAGAGTGACTCGAGTGACTCGACTCGTAAGATAGTCAGAGTGACTGGCATGCCTTTCCCGCCAATGCAAAAACGGCCAGAAATGATCTTTCTCGCATAAAACATAAAACGACCAAAGACACGACACCAATCATAACCTAAATCATAACATAACATCCCACGCCAAAACGTACTCACTCTATCAAACAGCAACTTAACTCAAGCAATCCGCACATACAGTAATACCCCCTCCCGCACTAGCCATCCATCCATCATGCTTTCCCTTGTGAGAAACTACTCTGCCGTTGGCTGTTTGGCCGTTGTTGCTCTACTGCCTCTCGTCAAGACATCCTTCGTTTCCCATCTGGTAGATCATCGATTCTATCTGCCAGTATTAGCTCTAGACATTGGGGTCAGTACCAACAGCAACACCAATGCTGGCGGTGTGTTCTTCCACCACCACGCCGCGTTTCCGTTGCCCCCAGGCGGAGGGGGGCACCACCACGGCGGGGGCGGGCCACGCGGCGGGCGAC
>JAVCKV010570460.1:0-10106 GCA_032274145.1 Herpochondria borealis | reverse complement strand
GTACTGCCCTGTTACTTCCTTCAAGTTCTATAAGAACTCTCCAAAATACAATATGAATAAAATCATCGATCTTCACACAGACGATCCTCCCGTCAACTTCAACCACTGTGCGCCCGGACGTCGCCACAGGGTATATCTGGAAACCAGTAGATCAATCAGTGATAAGGTGGCACTCATGATACGGAAAGCTCCGGATCACAAGATGACATCGCCTAGTCGTACGATCTTGTTCCATGTTGCGGCTGTTTTGGATGTAAACGGGTGCGTACTTTAGTTATTACAGTGTTCAGTTGTCGAACGAATGATTTATTTAAGTCTTTTGCACCACCCAGGTGCAAGTGAATATGTCAATTTCGGCGAAAGCAGTACATTTAGTGGTGAAGAATTGAGCACTCTATTTTGAATGTTCCACAAGACGATAAGAAATAAAATGCAGTCAGCGGGAAGGCGGGATCCACAGTTTTCTCTGAAGTACTGGAAGCAGTGGAATGAAATGGAGTCCCTTATATGTCCGCTGCCTTTCAACAAAATTTCAAAAGCTACGCTGTCATCTCAAGCGTCCCCTACGAGCGTTGAAAGGTTATTTAACGATCTTGGAAGATTTGAGGGCCGTGAAAGACAGGCCCTTCTCAGTTCATCCTTCAAGATGACAGAGACGATCCGAAGCGTTGTCCATAATTCTCTGGTAGACGCTCAAGACGTTCAGAAAGGCTTCTTACACCCCTAGGAAGTTTCTTAGTTGCTTCAAAAGTCTACAAAAACCAGTAATGCTACGTGTTCCATTTAATCGACTATTATTGACTAACTAACCTAAAATGTGCATGACTAATGACTTAAAGAAGTTTCATTTAGTTAGTCAAAAGTACGCCCCCTTGTAAAAGGGCACTTGGCAATTGAGCGCCCCAGAAGTAATGCCGATTAAAGAAACGCCTGGACGTAACAAATGCCGAATGCTACGATAAAGGGTGGTCTTTCGAAATTTTTGACCGTAAACACTGTCAGTAATTTTCATTTTATTTCTACTTTTTAGTTGGTGATCTCGGCTGGTTCTTGTCAGAAGAAAGGTAAATTGGTATTATCAGTAATAATCAAGGTTCCGCTGTCACATCACCGACCAATTTCTTTCTCGAGACCATTTTTTATGGTCCGTAGCACCATTCAATCTTTTCATCATGGAGCACAACCGAACTGCACCCATCTCCACCCTAGATACCGTGGCTCTCTGTCCGACCTGATCCGAACTCTAATATCCCCGTACAAACCCTGACCGATCTTACCCGTGCATTTTTATTTTCCGCCTATTTCTTGACCAGTCCTAATGTGCCAAGTTACGCCACTTACCCGCATTGGATTGTACTTTTTAATAATCCAGATTTTGATCTGTTTTCCCCCACATGCGGAGGCCCGAACGTCTGTCAGGGCCCGCGCTGTCTGCATTACGGACCGCAACTATTCGGTCAAATGCTTGTTTGCTGACATCCCTACTCGCAACTCCCTCTGTCGTCCGCCACTTGCCACCGCATCTCCCAATAGAACCTTCCTATTTGCCATCCGCAGTGCGCATTTGAGGCAGATAGTGCTTGTGGATCTGCATAAGCGACCAGCAATGAGCCTTAGGCACCTCGGCCAGATGAACAGCATTGCGAAAAGAAGCGCGCCTGTGGATGATTCGGTTTTCGAGACCATGGGCGTGCCTCGTACCTGTGTGCTGTTTGCCGCTGAACATACAACCACCTTTGCAATGACATTTCTACATTGTAATGAACATAGATTTTTGTATTTAATTGAGACACCTATCCTTACCGTTTGTGGTAACGATATGACTACGTGTCTCAACGCAACAGCCTCCACCCCTATGGATCCAAATTTTCAACTCTCGTGATTTTTTCGCCAACTGTATGATCGAGATTCAGATGCAGTGGCATAGCTCGGTGCACACGATTGGTGGAAACGGTGAAGATTTTTGTGCAAGCGAGATGACTGGACGTCTGAGTGATTAACTTCAGCATTTACACTGTATTCCTCAAGAACAGAGCTCTGAACAACCTCACATCCACCCAACTCGAACTTTCTGCGAACTTTCATCAATACAATACCCTATCTCCCCATCCAGTCTGATCCAATCGAGCTCATCGGGTTAGCTAACGGGGAACTGGTATAAAAAGAAAAGCGAGTGCCCACCCTCGGCTCACTTTCCGCCCTTCATCCCCATCCAGCAACATACGCTCAAGCACACATACTCCACGAAAGTCAAGAAAGAAATCATCATGACCAAGTACATTTTCGCACTTCTTGTTCTCCTCATACCGGTTTCGGCCATCCATGTGCCGATGTCCGCTCTCCACGTCCTACGTGCCCCAGATGGTTGTCTGTGCACGAGGCAGTACGACCCTTACTGCTGTGTGACAGAGAGGGGCCCGATGACCACGGGGACTAAGTGCGAGTGCCTGTGTGAGAAAGGTGTTCCCGTATCCCGCGGAGAATGTCCGGTCAACGGCTGCGCATGCCCGTTCTACTTCGACCCGACGTGCTGCCTTTTCCATGGTCAGTACTTTACGGCCAGCAATCCCTGTATGTGCAAGTGTTCTGGCGGTGAGATCGAGCAGAACGGAGCGTGTCCAAGTATTCACCAGCCCACGGCCGCGCGCCAGAATTTCTTCGCCCAAAGGTAAGAGTGTCGCTCTTGCGGCGGTGTCGTTATTTCTACATGGTCCAGCTTAGTGCCTCGGCTATCACGAACCTGAAGGAAGAGTTCTACTGTGGGACTCGTCCGTAATTCTTGAAAATGGTGGCGGCAAAGGAGTTACATTCTTTGCGTGCATCAAATAAGTAAAGCACGATTTGTGCCGACATTCGGTGAAACCAGTTAACCTTTTACGACAGGAATTAATTAGGAGGTTTGAAATATGAAGTAAATGCCGCAACATTAAACGTTTGCAAGATGCATGTATCTGCAGTTCGAGAAGCCCCAGGGATATGTTTGGAAGCAATTTCCCAGCGTTCTTTTCGCTTGGAAATAGCTTCCGTGCTCAGAGAACTAGCGGGTACAGTGGGCCTGAGAGAAACATGGCATGAGGCACTGTACTAAGCTCCAAGAGGGCTCCAAAACCCTGCTGAAGCCACATACGTTTTCCCAGCGCAGTTGCACAGATGTCCAATCTAGCTAGTCTATGCGTAAAAGGAAATGGAACGGCACCTCGCCAAACTCAAATCTTTAAAAAATGATATTTACTCAATTTTTGGTGAGATCGTCAACGAAACGAATGTTTCGCCCAATATTGGACCAACCTTTCATTTTTGAACTGCACTACCAAAGCCAGTCCGCGATCCCAGAGACTGCACGAGTACTCTTGGATCTTTCATCGGAAGGACAGCAGACTGGCCTCCTACCTGAGTCAAGCACACAGCACCCGATCCGAATCCCTTCCTTCGATTACGCCACTCTCTCAGCTCGCTGCAGATGCGCACGCACAGACGATAATCGCGTTGGCTTTCTCCCGGTCGCATGTCTGTTTCATCAACCGCGCGCCGCGTGTCACCATTTTGCCATGCCTCCCGACCACGGCAGCCGCGTCGTCGTTCTCGCCAACAAAGTCGTCGCCTGACGCAACGCCCAGCAGCTCTTCGAAGTAGCGAGCACGCAAGAGCACATCCCACACGGTCTGCATGGGCGACGGGCGTCCGTCTCCGCGATTGTCGAACCGCATCCAGATCTGCAGTCTGCGCGACCGGCGCGGCCATCTCCTCGTCGTACCCGTACTCCCCTTACTATTCCTCTTCCACCTCGTCCTCATCTTCGGTGTCCCACACAACGACTCCTTTTTCGCGTGCCCTCGCAGACAACCCGACCCCCTAGCAAGTACTACTCTACCACCAGGTCGCGGACTTCGACGCATTCGTGTACTCTCCATGCGATCTCGCGCACCATGAGTGCGCGTTCGGCGTGCACAGGCAGCAGCTCTCGGAAAGAAAGGCGCATAAAGGATTGCAGAGTGAAGACAAGTTGGCGACAAGCCGGGTAGTCCACGCGCGCGCCAGCGCCAGCGGGGCAGCAGCATGATCCGCTTCCGCTTCCGCAAGTTTGGCGAGCGGTTTCAAGTCTCCGCTTCCTCCAACGTGGCGAGCGGTCTCAAGTCATGCAGCACGACTTATTCACCCCGTAGCCATCCCGCGCCGCACAGATTTAGACCGGTTGCCGAGGTCGTGAAGTCGCGGCCGAGACGGGCATGTGCAACGGTCGAGGAGGCGTTGGGCGGGACGGCCAACTGTGCGGGGGCTTGGGCCGGGTGTTCGCGGATGCGCTGGCGTTTTGGCGGCGAGGCATTTTTACGGACTGACTAACCTGAACCTGAAATTTTGAATTTACATGTACCGTATGTACCGTGTCCGTGCTTGTCCAGAGCGCCACGTGTCACGCATAGTATAGCAAAGGAACGCCAATGTTCCATTTTCTCTAATCGTAGCGATGTCAGAACCATTCGAGATTGAATTTCGCCATCTAATAGCTGTAACCAACTTTTTTTTTAATGAAGTAACAAGTGGCTCCGTCGCCGCTTCGCGGCGATTTCGAGAACCTGCAGTCCGCATTGGTTTTGTAGAGGATATATAGTGCTTCGTTTAAGATGTAAGCTTAGTTAAAAATTGAGTAGTTGTTTTATAAATTTGATGCCGTAAAGTATGGATTTTAATGTTTATTACAAAATAATGTTTATTAATTCGCTTTTATGTATCTAGTATTTTATAAATTTGCAGTTTTTCATTTTTATTAAATCTAATTTTAATTATTTGCATTTTGTAATACTCCTTCATATTTTTCTGTACTTTTTTACAATAATTAGTATTCAGTCACAAATGCTGATGCTCGTCTAATTGTTCCGTATTATTTGGTATTTAATATCATATTTTTCGTGTTTTCTGTGCCTACTTGATTGAAAAGGTTATATTGAAGTTTATTTCATAATTTTTATTCAACAATGTTTATTATTTTCCTGTCTTTTTCTCTATTTAGTATAATTTAACAATGTGTCCTTTTTATTTTCCTGTTTTCATGAGTAACTGACTATACACGTAAATTTTATATTTGTTTCATTTGATTTAAGCATTTGTTTAACTCTGAATGTGTTTAATAAATTTTGAATTTTTGTTTATGTTTCCAATATTCAACTGTGAATCTATACTTTATCTGCATGTATTCTATTTTAGTATTTAATAATTTGTTTTTATTAATAAACAATACATTCACGTGACTCTTCTTCATGTGAAAGTATTGTTTGTAATTGAATTTATTTGGATTGCATTTTACTGAATTCTAATTTTTTGGCTCGTTTTCGAATTATTTTGAAGAACATATTTTGGACTGTATACTGTTTTGTGTTTTTATATTTATTTTATGTGTTTCTACATATTTTAAGTTATTCAGATCATTTAAATGTATTTGCACTGATCTATACTGATTTTTCAATAATTTTGTCTGTTTATTCACCCCTTTTTAAACCTTTTCATGTTTTCATACTGGATATTTTGAATATTTCTGTTTCTATACATACTCAAAGTTAATTTTCTACCTAATCTTCTATTATTTTATTTGAATATTTTTGTATTTATATGCAAACATTGGAATTTAAGTTTTTTAGAAGTTTTGTTCTTTTCTTTTTTTATGATAATGATTGTAGATCTTTTATATTTTTCTTTACTGATTTCTAAAGTTTTGTTTAAAATCAGTTGTCTGGGTTCAATTGGCATGTTTTCCAAAAACTTTGTGTGTTTTGACATATTCATATATTCATTGTTATGGTTATTTTAAATTGTTTACTCTTTTGTTTTTTGTATTTATTTTCTTTATTTCTATTGATTTTATTGACTTCTGTTGGTTTTGGTTACTGCACTGTAGCGCTATACTGTCCGGTACATACAGCACTGTGCTGTTGTGCACAGCATGAAGACTCCACGTACACCGCGTCTGACCGTGTGTGCTGGAGGGGGTTTGGTTGGAGGAAAAGGAATAGAGAGAGAGAGCGAGCGAGAACGGGAAAGATTGGGCGAAAGAGAGAGACAGAGGGAGAGGGAAAAGAGAGGGAAAGAAAGGTAAGGGGGGAAGAAAAAGATAACGGAATGAAGGGGAGAAAGAATGTGGTGCAGAGAGTTTGGGCATGTCTGTGTTCCCCCTGCCGTCATTTATTGACTCCCCGCCCTGTTCCGTATTCCTGACTGAACGGAACAACATCCCCCTATACCATTCCACACCCATTAAAAAAACCACAACAGCAAACCCCCACCCGCCACTCGCGAGCACTGATTAAACTCTCTTTAATTCTGACAAATTAAAAATGTTTTTAAATTCGATTATCTTAATTCATTTATCCCCGTATCAATGCGCCGCCTCTTCACAAAATAACCATAGAGAAATAAAAACCTGCCTCTGCGTCTGTGTCTATATTTAATAAATTGACGATTAGGGCAGAAAAATGCACTGAGAGACCACACCGACTCCACCCCCACACCAACTACGCCCACGTCACGAAGGGAAAATAAAAACAACGACAACTACAACAACCACAGAACGGGGAGAACCAAGTTAAAACTTGTTTTGCGAGCCTTGATATCCGCGCCATTATAACTGCAGATGGAGGAAATGGCAATTTATCTGTTTTGACCGTAAAAATAAAAAATTCGAATAATATAATTTAAATTTGTACTTATCTGAGGTTTGAACTCTACAAATGTTGACAACCTGAACAGGTCCGCTTCATGAAGTCTATTTCTCAGCATCTACATCGCGCCCAGCGTCCCCGCTCTTATACCGCCCAGGTCCTGCTGCCGCAGCGGTTGGTGCGGGTCAAATTTAGGATGCGGGTCGCCTCTCCAGGTCGTGGAGGTTCGCGAGGATACGGTAAGCGGGAAACAGGATCGGGAAGGTCGGGCGGCGACGGCGCCAAAGATGCTGGTGGTGGATTGGGGTAATATCGAGTTGATGTGATGAGCAGAATCGGAGGCGGCAAAGAAATACGTTGTGCGCCGACAATAGCGCCACACTTACACAAATGATTGCAAGGGCATGCACCGAGTATTAATTTTTTATTTTAATTTCCCTTTTGGCTGGGCCATCGGCACTTTTTGATTTTAATTTTTTAAGTTATAAATTCCGTGGGGCTATCCGATCACGCCGCCTTTAATTTTATTAATCTTAATTTTTGGTCTGTGAAGGGACGGCGGCGCGCGCCGGCTTTATTAAATTATGTCTCCCCGGCTGTATGCTTCCATTGCTGGGGCGCGAGCTACCGTGCCGCTTTCCCTGTGCGCCCCGCCCGCGCTGCCCCGAAACACTCTCCGCCGTTGTCCCGTGCGACTTCCGTTCTTATTATCGCTCCTACCTCTGTTCACTGCCCGAAATCCCGGCGCTTTGCCTTCCCGGTGCTCCGAACCTCCTACTGCTCTACCGTCCCAATGCTCCGCCCTCCCGTTGATGCGGCCTCTATTCGCTGCAGCATATCTGAGTTCTCTAATTTCTGCCTCTGTGCCTCCCGGCTTCCCCCATCCCCGCCTCCCCGCTCCCCGCTTCCCCACCTCCCACATCCCCTCTCTCCAGCTCTCCGGCTCTGGCGCTCTAGCACTCTGGCGCTCTGGAGCTCTGGCCTTACCCTTCTCTTACTCTGTGCTTCTGTGCGTCTGTGTTTGTTCGCCTCCTCGTATCTCTGACTCTCCGTCTGCTAGGTTCTCCGCCGCTCTGTCTCCACGGCTTTCCGCCTCTCTCTATGTATGTATCTCTGTCTTTCTGCATCTTCGGCTCTTCGGCTCCCCGCGTCTGCGTCCTGTGCCCCTATGCCTTTGCTCCTCTACGCCTCTACGCCTCTCTAGCTTTACGACTCTACGACTCTACACATCTACGTCTCTACGCCTCTACGACTCTCCGCCTCTACGCCTCTCCGCCTCTACGCCTCTCCGCCTCTACGCATCTCCGCCTCCTCGGATTTCCGCCTCTTTGGGTCTCCGCATCTGTATATCCTCGACTTTTAGTGGAGTTCCGACCACAGTATCCTCGATACCGTCACGCACACCAGTGGGCCCGGCGCGCACGTCGCACGGACCGGCTATTAACGTGCACGGGTTGGCAACGCCGGCGTCACAGACAAAGATCAAAATATGCCTTTAACCCACCCGGCTTCGGCATCGGCGTCGGTGTCGGTGGGGCAAGGCGCGACACAAGCGCTGGAGATCACGGCCGTCGCCGGTTCGACCGCTTCCGTCGCCGCCGCGTCGTGGAAAGCGACAGCGACCGCGATCGCGCCGCCGACGTTCGGTATCGCGTCCGGAACGCTGGGGGCGATGTGTGGGCTTGGCGGTGCCATTTTTGCGATCCCGACGCTCTTGCGCTACAACGCCCTCCATCCGGCATTGACAGCCGGCACGGCGCTCCTGTTTTTCGAGCTGCGGAACGCCCTGAACTTAGATTCGGCCGCGCACCTCGCACTCTCGGCCGCAGCGTCGAAGCAGGCCGGTGCGGCTGTTGCGGCGCGCGGCGCGCCGCCGTACTTGAGGGCTGGCTGCGCAAATCTTACAAACACGAGCGACCATGAACGTCGCGGGCGCCACGTACGCGCGCTCCGCCGCCTCGCATCCCGCCCAACGCCTTGCTCTTTTTCCTCGTTTTCGCCTTCAACCTTCATTTCCTACCGGCCCGCACAGCACAGACGTCGAGGTTCATCGCCACTTGATGGCCTTCACCTACAACCTTCCGCTATCTCACTGCTACACCGAAAAGTAATCATCATGGACGCGGGACCTGTTCATCAAAGTCCCTTTTGGCTTCCTCTCATCTTCCTCAACTTCACCTCCCTCGTTGAGCGCAGTGCCGCTCGTCCGTCCGCAGACCATTTCGTAGCAATCTTGCGCCTTCGCGTCGAGTTGGCTTGGCGACGCGCCACAACCGTCCCGAAAGACGATCTGGACGACCCGGACGACCCGGCCACACTGCAAGAAGCCGCGTTTACCCAGGCACAGGTGTGGGTCTGGAGCAGACTGCGCAGCGGAACGGTGGGAGGTAGGATGGTGAAAAGTCGAGCGAGGAGCTGGTGCGAAGTGGCAACGTTGAGACCGGCGATGCAGAGCGTGGCGTAGTACCACGACTGCGGGAGCTTTACCTTGGTGACGTTGATAGCGCTCTAGTCGCCGATGTAGGAGCCGAGAAGGATGCGGACGCGATCTTTGTCGAGGGCGCGGTTACGAGTCGACTTGAGGACTTGCATGAGGACTGAGCTCCGGGTTGTCCCAAACTTTCAACATGGAGCAGGCCGCGAGAGAGTAGCGGCGGGCGGCGAAGAGCACCGTGCGCTGCGCTCGATGACGGTGACTGTGGCGCGAGGGATACGGCGGGAGACGATGACGTCGACAACGCAGCCGGCTATTCCGCCGCCGAGGATGAAGAAGTCGGCTGGCGGGATGGACTTGGGTTAGGCGGCCGCTGTGGTCGGCAAGAAGAGGAGGAAGGGTGCGAGGGGGAGGGCGAGCGCGAGGGCAGGGAAAGGATGGAGCAGGGAGGTTCGCAACGACATGGTTCGTGCCGCGGGGAGGAAGGGGGGGAGCGGGATGGTATCGTAGAGTAGGTAGGAGAGCAAGGTGGAGTGGGGACCGGCAGATGATGGGTGCGCGGATGTCACGACGTTGAGATCAGGCCAGGAAATGGTGACAGCGGCGGCGATGTGTTAGGGCTGAAAGTTTTTAGTTAAAAATTAGGGGCACGACCACCGCCACTGCCGGCGCGCGCAGTGGCCGCCGCCACCACTACAACCGCACTAAAAAGAATAAGGCGACCTGGTCCGGCGGGGCAAGAAATTTAACAAAATTTAATTTGCATAGCCCAAAAAATGGGCGAAGGGGTGCCACCTAGAGGGTTTGGCGGGAGGCCGTAAATTTAACGCGGGAAGGTGCGAGGTGTGCAACGTGGCGGATAGATAGAGCCCGAAATAAAAAGCGTACGTAGAAACTCCGTGGGAGAAATAGCTCACAGACAAACTTTTTTTTTAGTATGTTTGGGACAAGTGGCTCCGTCGCCGCTTCGCGTCGATTTCGAGAGCTCGCTTTCCGCGTTAGTAATATAGAGTAGCTCGCGA
>JAVCKV010570449.1:0-10109 GCA_032274145.1 Herpochondria borealis | reverse complement strand
GCCGCGTTTGCACCCCTTCCACCATTTTTTATGCGTGGTAAATTATTTTACGTTAATTTTTCTCCCCCGCCCAACCACGTCGCCTCAATTATTTGCACATCTAATTGGACAATGCCATCTCTAACTAGCCGCAAAGCGGCGACAGAGCCACTTGTGTCAAATAAAAGAAATCATGGATGAAAGCAAAGAGTTCGCTTCTTGAGAAAGCCAGAAACGTTAATGCACACCTTAAACCGTGAGACGTACTTTTCTTACGGATGTTGTAACTTCTATTTTTATGCCTTTCACACAATTATCACAATTTAATCGCAATTGATTGAGGGGACAAATTTGAAGAATTTTAAAAAAGTTTCAAGACGGAAAAGTTCTTTTGGATGAACTTTTTAATCTATTAATTTTGGAGATTACAGAATAAATCATAATGATCGACATTACGGCGAAATCGCAGTAATATTGATCATTGGGGTTTATCCACAAACAAGTATGCATGATTACGTATGTTAAACACGTAAATGAAACGGTTCACAATCCGCGCTTCTTCCACCACCTTTTTGTAACTAGAACTATTACCTTTTCATTTTCAAATATTCAGTAAGGGCGTGAAATATTGTTTCCACTTCTTGAGGACACAATTTGAAATAGAAGTAAAGGGTAACAGATGAAATTATTGGTCCTTTTTATGAGATCTTCGTCTTGAAAGACTTCTAAAAATGAATGGATTATTTTGCAACAGTCGTTGTTGTTGATGGCCTTTAGAAGCTCCTCCGAAACATTCAGCTTGGAATCAGATTAGCTTAAGTCGATGCGCATGGAAGAGCGCAACTGTGCCATTTAGGAGGTCTTGAACCTCAAAAAAAATCGGAAGTTGCCTTGGTGACACGCATCGGTCTTGTCCTCTGGACGTGGAGTTTAGGACTGTCTGAGGAATTTTTTAGGGCTACAAGGACATAATCACCGACTGAAAAATCCACAGTGCGTACATGCTTTTTCTTTTTATGTTGCCGGACATCCGATTCTCGTTTTTTGGTCCTTCGCCTTGAAACAATTCTGTGCATCGCCTCTAGAGATGTATAAAAAGATTCAAGATGTGTAATACTTAGCAGCTTGACTTCATGAACTGTACGGAAGGTAAAAGTAGATGGTTTCAGTAATAATTGTAGTGGATTCTTTGCAGGAAGTTCAGGGAATAGCGTTCCCGGGGCGTGGTCACTGAGTGTCTTCCGTTTCGACTTGTTGAGTACGGACTGTATGGTGGGGAGAATTAATGGCCTTTACGTTCGCTTGAGACGAAACTCGGAAAGAAGGGCACGAAAAGAGCGGATGACCTCGCGACAGATACGTTCGACGGAATCATCGTCTTGGGGTGCATTTGGTGTCGTGAAGTGATGATGGGTATGAAAGCTCTTGTTGAATCTGTCTACCAGATGATTCATTTAGTGCGGCCCACGATCAGAGACGCATTTTGCCACTATACCGATTGTGGAGAACCAGCTAATGAGTATTTCGCATGCCGAAGACGCATCTACGCACTTAGTAGGACATAGAATGAGGAATGAGGATGCGCTATCGCGCACCAGAAACACGTACTGTGTTCCAGAATCGCTTTTTCCCATGAATAGGAAATCAAAATGAAGAATTTCATTAGGATGGTCGGCGTGAAGGGCGTGTGCCATTCGGTTGAGGTACGCGATTGACTCCAATTGTAAGGCAGCATTGCAAGAAAGTTCGGCAAAACTCGCGAACATCAGTGTTGGTAGTGTTCCGTATGAACACTTCCGATTTTGCTTCAAAAATACTGTCCTGTCCACGACGGCCTGATTTCCCGCAGTACGAAATTACACACACACGCATTTGCAGTTCAACGGCCTTCGATTATATTCAAACCTTTCCATCGGTATTCACACACAGGTTAGACTCTTCGTCGACGATAAGATTGAGGTTTGAGGGCGGTTTGCTCTGAATTATAGCAATATTGTTCTGAGTTGGAAAACTGAACTCATAATCGAGCTCTGGGGAAATCGGAGCTTGGAAGAAAGAGTGCAGTCGCATGTGTCGAACTTTACTGGTGGTGGAAATATGAGGAGGGGAACCTTATCTGGAAAGAAGATCTGCCCAGAAGTTGTCCTCTCCTGAAATATGGACAATGGTGTAATAAATACAAGACAAGGTTGTCGCCCACATTCGCACCTTGTTCAAAATAGTCTTGTTCGTGCGAAAATCGGAACGCTCTGGGTCAAATAGGAAATCCAAGTTACTGTGATCCGAAAAATATGGAATTCTTGCGGTCTTAGGAGAAGATAGTCAAGTCGCTTGAAGCTATAAATTAAAGCTGCTGCATCCTTCTCAGAGGTTGGTCAGCGGTGTTTGGCACCAGAGAATGATCCGGATAGAAATGGAAGTGGCTCATGCATTTGGTCGGAGAACTTCATCTCGGTATTTTCTACTTTGGCATTCTCGTGTTTATTTACTGAGCGGTAAATACCAGTAGCAATGGCATAGGTCAATACTGGCGAAAAGTTACTTCCGGCAAGTTGCGAGACAACTGACTAGATATCAGGCATTGGCCATACAATTGGAACTGTCACCGTTCTTAGATCGATTGTGAACCAAAATTGCTCCGTTCCTGGTTTAGGCACGATGAGCGAGGCGCAAGCCCAGCTTCTCCGAGTATTTCGGGTCACAAGGCCAAGACTTTCGAGTTCTTGAACCTTGCGTCTCATGAACTCTGCTTGAAGAGCAGGGTAGCACTGCAATTTCAAAGGCATGAGTCTGGCATCTTCAATGAACTGTATCGTCATTGGTTCGACATCCATTAGTGGATTTGGGGATTTTTGTACGAAAGATGTCCTTGAAATCGTCCAGCATGACACGAAGCTTTGTACCGCCAGAGGTAGTCATGCCAGAGAAATGGTACTCATATTAGATAGAAGGGCCGCTACTTCGTCATAATAACTGGGACTGTCACTAGAAATCTCACTCCTTGCCAGCCGTGAAGATTCTTCCTGAGAATCGAACTGTGTTGATTTTCCCGACAGCGCGTTGAGGTTTGCTAAGTTGGATTCCTCGTCGAGGAAATCTGAGCTCGAATCTGGTGATACGTCTTCGGAGAGGAAACGAGCCAGTTTTACAACTGCGGAATCTTTTGTTCCCTCTATCTCCTCGGTAGACAAGTCGTGTTCTTCATGTTTTGAACGAACGCAAGCCAGGTGGCTGTCAAAATTAAAACCAAGTTCAAGAAGTACAGGTCGTGATAGAAGTACTTCAGACATTGCCCCAGCGAATACGAGGAATTTCAAATTGCGTAGGAGGAGCGGGACCTCTGTAGTGCCTAGTGTAACAGAAATAAGAGCCTTCTTGTATGCAACAACCTTGAAACTAACAGCAAGTTGCATTACCATGAGTTTGTCCATCTTGCACACGGATAAAACAACACCTGTGTTCATCAGCTGCCCGATATGATCAGCGGAAAAAGCAGCATGGTCCGCCACGTAGTCCCCCAAAACTACAACCGGAAGCTTTTCGGCAAGCATTGCGTTAATGCGACCAGAAGGGCGCGAAATATGGGACATTGGAGCCGTGGATTCAAAAAAGGATCCTGCCAATGGACGGCTTAGTCGCCCACGTATCGCGGAATGCCGTCCAACGTTTTTTTCTCATCTTCGGTCGACTAAGGGCAATATTTCAGCAGGTGACGCTTGTCTGGGCACTTTTCGGTGTTCAGACATAGTGGCGCCTCCCGCGAGCCTGATTCAGTTTCTACTTTTTGTTCCGAGGTTTTATCAGTACTCGTACTTACCGATACATGAGTACTTATACCGCGCCTCGATGTTTCCGCGGTGCTTTTTGTTGCAGACGGTTCCTTGTAAGACTTGCCCGATGACGACGCCCCCATAGAATTGGTGTCTTTTGACCATACAGGAACATACGGATCCAAATTAACCGCATGGTCAAGAAAATGATGAGAGAATTTGAGACAGTTCTTTCGTATATCAGCGTGTTGGAGGTTGATATCGTTCTCAATCTTCCTCTTCAATATCGGTGGGCACAGCAGTGGGCATATGTGATTCACTGCTACCTTTGTATCGGACTCTATCAAAGACTTCATGCTCTTGTTGCGTAGAAATTTCTTATGACTGGCAAACAGCATACGAATCCGGCAGTTGACGTCCTTTATCGGTCACAAGCATATGTACAGACTTTAACACCATGACCGAAAGACTTTCCACATGAATGATTCAATAACAACAGCGCTGGGTGACTCTACGAGCACCTAAAATGTGAGTCAATGAAGCATAGAGGGAATAAATATATGCATGAAAGGAGGGGAATGGAAACCGCCAGGGGCTTACAACGGATAGCATTTGAGTGCTCTAATAAGAGTATCTTAATCAGGACGACCCTGAGACTGAATGCTACATGAAATCGGCTCTGCGATCCTTATATTACTTTTATCACGTGTGCGGGGTGCTATGAAAGCACAGAGTAAAATCTAAAAGTCGAAGTAAAAGGTCCATTTGTCGGAACTAAAGACACAAGAATCGACTGTCTGCGGATGAACACTAAGGGACTAAGGGACATAAAACCTTTTGTATATATGTTAGTTTACGACTCTGTTGGACTTTCGCCATTAAACAACAAGGCCCTCTTTTGTTGTGCCCCGGGTGATTCAATTGAACTTATCCTCCTCGGCCGGTCGCCGAAAGTTGCAAACGCCCGCACTTAGCCCATTTAAATATGCGTGTGAGATAATGTACTGTTCGTAGCTGCTTTATCGGATCATTGCGTGTCATAAAATCATCATGGTTGATGTAATGTAGCCGCGTGTAGCTGCTCAATGGCGTTGCGCGGGCCTTTTTTTTATATCAATGGAGGGGTATTTGCCGTCTGGGTTCTTTCTCGTCACTTGCTCCCACTTTTTCTCGTTGCATATGCTTCTTTTTTAGCCGCGATACCCTCCCTCAAGTCACCGTGCTGCAAATCATCCTTCTGTCTCACCAAAGACTCGTGCAGTTGCTGTTTAAATCTACAAGCCATGCGATTGGGGGATCTCACAAGCGATCTCCATCAAACCGTAGGATCCGTCGTTCGCCTCCCATTCTCGTGTCCGTTTCTAGCGCCGATCGAACGCCCCTTCGTCCTCCGTCCCATACCTACCACCCCGTCCAAGCTGTTCCACATGACTTACACCCCTGGCTTACCAACTCCTCAGTCGTCTTTTAGTAGCTTTCGACCTGTTATTACTATCCACTACACTACTTTAGAGGATAGAGGATATCACTATAGACTCTAGTAGTCATCTAAATACACCGTCCAAAAACGATATTTTTGGACTTATTATTTTGCATAACTGGACTCTGATATACTACATATTGGTCTCCCGACCGAGAATCTACCACTCTTGGTTGTTTTATTTTAAAATTATTTTATTTTGAAGCTACTATACCGTAACCGTTACGAAAAAATGTTCGACCTCCTCGCCGCTTCGGCGAGGAGGACGAAAGGGCCGTACTCCCGTGTCACCAAAGAAGTGAGGGTGTTCATCGTGGGAACCTCCAAATCACACGTAGAGAATCACCAACTCCTAGCGAGTTGGTGCTAAGTTGCAAATATCTCCCTTCGAGTCGGGCGACACAGCTGCCTTCCGACTCTAGTGCGAGTACGGTAGGAGGAGCCGGCCCCTCTTCTGTCTCTCCTAATCCGGCTCGCCCCTTGATTGGCGAACCAAATAGTCAACATTATCCCTAATACCGGCTGACGGTCTCTCATCGCGCTTATGAAATACTGCAAGCTAGCCTAGGCGATAGTGAGGACTCTGATTGTTTAATAAAAACACCCACCTTGAAAGTTCCCTGTAAAGATGGTTTTAAATATCAAAATGATGGCGTGTCACACAAATCACCATTATTTACATATCCTACGTCAGAAAGAGATAGAGCCATAAAATTTCTTCTATTGAAAAAGCTGTCGGTGTAGCCCCAGATGAATACAATTTGTCATAAAATCCGTATCAGCCGGGCCAGCAGTTGCTTATATCACTGGGCCACCTTAAATTCGTGGCGCAGAGGCACTCCGCCGTCGACTACACATTGAAGAAGATACGGGAGAGTCGCCTGGTTTAATAGCGAAAAGCCCACTCCTGAGACTGAGATTTACAGGACAGGGATGTACTAATTAAATTATTCGCCGACGCAGAGTCGTCGATTTAACATAAAGTTTTGTGTTTGTGAGCGCAGAATGGAACTCAAAGTCAATATTAAACACTGGAGGATTTTGAGAAATATCTATACAATAAATTACTAGCTACTGAGAGACGGTTGGAAGGAGCACTTTGTTCTTACCAATACAGAGTGTTGCGCCGCCGCATAGAGGATCGTGCGCACCACTGTACGTGCGTATAGTGGCGTACAACCTTATGCAACGTGATTTCACACCAAAATATGGTCATACAGTGGTGCGCCACTACAAGGTGTGTGTCACCACACCACTGTACGTTCGTAAAGTGTTGCAACACCAGGGGTTAAATAGTGGTGCACTATTTTATGTTCATACAGTGGTGTGCCGCCTTGCATGACACGATGGCACACCACTGTAAGTTGGTACAGTGGTGCAAGCACCGTGTATTGTATGGTGGTACACCCCTGTACAGTCTTACAGTGGCACGCTACCATATATGGTGTGAAGGCACGCAACGGCTCACGGACGACCGGCGCAAACATATGTACGGGACGGGTAGCCAGTACTTAGGCAGTAATTCCGATAAAAAAACTCTCGCTGTGACACTAAAAACTCATATAAAAAACTCACAGAGAGGGCGCTGTGGTACCACGCGGGGCTGGCTCGACCATGCGTCGTAGAACAACGTTTTGCGTTCGCACAGCGGTATTCTACCCCGTAATCGCTACGACGCGAACCAGTTTTCGTCGAACGTCCTGGTTCAGCGGCGCAAAGAGAGCAGGGATTCCGTCCTAGAGGCGCGCGAAAGCGAGTACGCCACCTGGGAGCGCCTAGGATCGGACAAACCGACGAACGTCCCGGTACCGATGCCGCCGATGGTGACGGCCTTGGTCACGTCGAGACTCTCCGAAAGAGCGCGGCACAATTAGAACTTCATGAAGGTACCGAATGACGTGTTAGATCATCGCCGGTGGATGCCAAAATATCTGCACCATTCGCCGTCGTTCGACGTGGAAGCTAATATCTGCGCCCAGGTTAAGCCGTTCCATGATTGAAGGTTCAAGGCTATTCCGATGAAGTTATTTAAGGCAAAAAGGGCCGGGCGGAATCTTGGGCGGACTGGTGGGTGCACTTGGGCAGTCGAGGCAGCGATCAGCACCGGAATAACAGTTACGCTGATAGACCGTTAGTTCGGATGAAGATGAGGCCGAGTAACAGGAGAGCGTGGCGAGGTTGGTTGCGAGGATCCAAGAAATGGACGACCGAAACTTCGAAAGGCGATTGGTCCATGCTTCGTGGGAGATACTTTGCTTCGACCGGCCGTCAGAAGAACTCTGGTTCATCGGGAAATACTGGACGCACTGAATATAGGACGTAAGGTTTGAGGCGCGCATCCGTCTGTTCGTTGGGTTACAGAACGTCGAGTTGGATGACATGCCTGCGAACTGGTGTTACAATTTTAGTGTAATACAGCCTACCTGACTAATACTGTTGAGACAGCCAAGCCAAGTAGCTACATGGGAAAACTGTATTTAAGGGATTTAATTACGTTGCAGCGGACTATTTCCTTAATCTACTCCCTGGGGCTAATCAATATTAGCCCTTCTCGTGACTCATACCCAACTACACAGTAGCTGGCCTAGAACAGTGTACAATGAAAGGAATTAAAATTCCGTCTCTTTATATAGTTAATACTCCTACAATATTAGTTCTGCTTAATCTAGAGTACAGTAGGTTAGGCTACATGGGTGCTCCTCTCGCGCTTTAGTATAGAAGCGCGTTATCGCGTCTCATCGCGACCGTCTGAATAAACAGCAACATCTCTGGAGCTTTTTACCTGCGCGAGCTGAAGCGCCGCGTCTCGGTTAGTTTAGCTCCAGCCGTCTTCTGCGCCCCATTTTCGTCTAGTAAGATGCAAAAATGGATCCCTGGATCGTCTCACAACGCGAGCGTGCGTTTTCTACGCGATCCTCCACCCCCCGTCACAGTCGCCCGGAGCGCGAATGTCCCCTCCCTTTTGGAGCAGTTCCCTGTGCGAGCCAAGAGCCGTGTCCCGGTGTTCCCCACATCTTCTCTTCCCGACGCCAGCGAGTGCATCTCTTCGGTCCCCATACTCACCCTTTGGCCCGTGACAAGCGTGCTTCGCGCCGCGTCTCACAACTCCGTACCCGACGCAAGTGAGACAGTGGTCCCCCAGTCCCTGAAGCCAGTGAGCGCTTCTAACCCTCGCCCTTCCGCATCGCCTCCGACGCCAGTGATAGAATCGCCCCTTTTACCCCGGTCGCCAGCGAGCTCGACATTCCTTCTACCACTGACCTATCGCCCCCGTCTCAGCACCAGAGAGAGTTCTGTCTATCTTGTTACCTCACAGAGCGCCCGGTGCTCTCTTTAGACCCCTACAGTCAGCCATATACCCTTAAAAAGTATCTGTGGCCCCATAATTCTAGTAGGTACAGTACTAGAAGCCCATCAGGCCCATTTCACAGGATAAAATGCTACTTAATCGAACTAAAGTGCTCTTGTAGCAATATTCTTGTACACATACTCCTTGGTGTGTGTGATATATCAAGAATCACTACCTTTAGGTGCCAGATTTTTTCGTACGGGAGTAAGAGACGGGCCCGCTCCTCGTGGTTCCAAGTAATCCTATGTTGTCGTACTATACGAACCATGCAGTGCATGGTTAGGCGGGAATGCGGAGCGCCATCTACATGGTGGCGTTGACAGAGTGCGCGGTGTTCGCCCTGATGGCGTTATTGGAATGCGCGAGTGCGTGCCTTCAACCAAATCAGGTGGCTTAACAGATATTGTATGCGAATTACGACGGAAAACGATTCCTTGGACGTTTGACGGGTCTCCCGACCGGTATAAGAGCTGGGATTGATTGTCTCAGGTTCTTCGACATTGTCGCCGAGACTAACTGGCAGGCGCGTGCTTCGTAAGTGGCGTACCCTAAGTAAGCCGTGGGCGACTGAAAAAAACGGGGGTTTATAACCCCCGGGTTACGTTTATTTTATTTTCGGTTCGGAGACATTCGCGGCCTGCTAGAGGTGAAGGAATGGCTGGGAAAAGGCTCTGCGGCGGAGAACAGGTGTTCCTTTCGAACGCGTTATTAACTACATTGGTAGATACGGAAGCCGCCCTCTACCTCTGTCGTAATGAGAACTGCAATGGAGGGATAGTTTCCTGCTTTCGAACCGGTGGGTGTGGGAATCGCGTTATTATCGGATGTATGCCTTGGTGAGCCCGAGATCGTCGGATCCGGCGCCACAAGACATGAGCTTCCTGGACGTGCCGCCTAATCCCGAACCACAGCATCAGCGATATACGGCGTAGGAGATCATAGTAATCTCCGACGAAGAAGAGGAACCAACGCCGATGCCGGCCTCACAGGTGGGGCCTGGCGTTCAGGGCCTTCCGATAGCTGCTTATACGGCTCTTATAGGGTTGTCGTCGAGGAAGGGTTGTCGAAGAGGAGCCTATCGATGCCGCACTGAAGTCCATGTGCCGAAAAGAGCCCACGGAGGTGCCGCTGAACATCGGCAACGGTCTTGAGCTTGAGTTCCGCCTGTTCTACGTAGGCCGCTCTGCAACTTCCCATGTCTGCGACCTCGACGCTTTGAACTCGGTGAGCTTCGAGCGCGACGCCGCGAGGGAAGAAATCGAAACGGCACGTTAGTAGCAGGAAAAGGAGCGCGAAAAGCGAGACGGGGCCAACACCAGGCGTGCAAGGGAGGGGCCAGAAACACGTTCGCTGCGGAACGATATGCGAAAGCTCCGAGAGGAGGTGACCCGAGTGTAGACCGCACGGAAGATTGTGCTGCGCAACGCCGCTACTTCCGCTGCGTCCGAGATTCAGAGGGCTGGCGCTGAGGCGGAGGCTGAACTGAACAGATTCCGCGAACGCGTCAATGTAATCTTCTCAACGACTTGGC
>JAVCKV010570438.1:0-10110 GCA_032274145.1 Herpochondria borealis | reverse complement strand
CTATTTACAACAATAAGGGAAGTAGCTGCGCCAAATGTGCGCCAATTGTGACACTTTTTTGGCGCACATTTTACGTAGACAGTTAGTATGTTTCCTACGCGCCAGATTGTGTTACGCGTAACACAAAACGTAACACACCCGATTCGAACCGTAAAGACCTCGTACGTTTGAATGTTGGCGCGGACCTGCGTGCCCCAACATGACTATTGAATTACCGACTTGTAGTACTGTATACCGGCACTGCACCGTCACCTACTACAGCATCTCGCTAGCCAGTTAACTGGCTCTTTCTTTGAGACGCCATCACCGAAGCAAAGAAAGCTCGTTCGTTGTGACCTCTCGCTTCATTGCGATGCATGGCGTGTCAGGTAGGTGCGCACCAGCGTTCTTTATTCTGGGTGGCGCTCGAGGCCATTCGTCAAGAGTACCAGAGTCTTCCAATAGACAAGACCGACTGGCTGACTGGACTCGTGGTCTGTTTTGGTAAGAGATGCTAAAGTACTTGGTCATTTGGTTGTATTTGTTGAATATCTTGTCTTCTTACTTTCTTTTATTATATATGTATTCTTTCGGTCACATTCTATTCGTACAGTCTATTTAGTCAGTTCCCACAACGCACGATGACTTGAACTTGCTGTTCACCATGGCGTTATGCTCAATGAGGGCACACTGCGCTTCGTTCGTCATGCCGAGGAAACCGTCAAGCTTGGTAGGTGCATCGGTGGCCTTTCCACCGTAGAGACCGCTACCCGAGGCCTTCCACTCGCGACCCAAGAAGCAAGAATCCACGCAACCATTCTCATCTACTCTGGCAGCACAATGACGCAAACCATTCATGGGGTTGGGAGAGTACTCTTGAACATAGACAGTGTCGCCGACAACAAACATATCCACGCGCATGGCAACACCAATACGGGCGCCGAGCGTTTCCGCCATGTTGATCATGTCATTTACAACGCATTGGTTTGGCATGGCAACCGTGTCGCAAAGGTACATGTCCTTCTTGACGGGTCCAGCCTTGAGAGAACCCGTGTCAAAGTCAATCGAGGTACATTCTGGGTTGGTAGGGTCGTTGTAGTTAGTGCCACCAGGCTCGAAGCATCCGTGGTAGTCGAGACGGTTAAATTCCGCGTCGACAACTGCGTAGCAACCACAGTCGCCACCACGATCCTGGATCACGTCAATTGCTTGCACTTTGCCATTGACAACATGGAGCTTGTATTCGGTGGGGAGGTCTTCGCCAATGAACTCTTCGACGATAATCTTGGTGGCTTGCATCGAGTTAAGCCCGGCTTCGATATCACTGAAAGTCATGGCATTGTTGGAGTGCAAGTCGAGAGCTTGGCCAGGATCAAGCGAGGTATTGTTGGTAAGGATGAAGACACCCTGGTTACTGTGGAAGGTCGTGGCCTTGATAACGATACCGTTACCTTCATCATCGCCAATCTTCAAAGCCCCATCATCGCTCATGAAGTTATTGCTCTTCAAACAGGCAGCAAGATCATCAACCTTGGTGACGCAACAGTAGATTGTTGGAGCCAAGAGCTGCTGTTCGACCGTCAACAAGTAGCCGGCAATCTTGTCTTCCAAAGAATGGAACCAGTAGCCATCGTCACTAACAGACTGTGCCTGATTACGGAACTTGTTGGTACGAGACGTAACCAAAGCTGGGAAGGACTCGGAGGGGTCGCAGTAGTCTGGCGAACGGAATGGTTCGCACAAGGTGCACGTGTCTTTCTCCAAGGCGTTGCAGTATGGAGATGCAGCCTTGCTTGGTGCCGCACTGGGAGCAAGGCTCAAAGAAGGTGTGTCCGATGGTAGGTGAGAAGGAGCTGCGGTTTCTAGGACTGGAGGGGCGGTAGCCAGGGCTGGAGCATCGGTCACTGGGGCCGCAGTAACTGGGGCATCAGTGGTTGGTGCAGGTGTGATAGGTGCATCACTTGGAGCATCAGAAGCAACAACAGTTGGGCGGTCACTTGGACTTGGCGAAGGAACACCACTACGCTCTGTGGAAGGAGCATTTGAAGGGCTAGCCGAAGGAGACGAGCTTGGGCCCTTTGTTGGTCCACCAGAAGGACTATCGGACGGAGTCGCAGATGGCGAGTCAGATGGCACACCAGTGGGCTCGCCAGAGGGCTTTTGACTTGGGGCATTGGATGCTTCCTTTGATGGGCGGTCACTTGGATTTGGCGAAGGAGCACCACTACGTTCTGAGGAAGGGGCGTTGGAAGGACTGGCAGATGGAACCCGGGATGGGGAGACGCTTGGGGATCCCGAAGGCTCGGCAGTTGGACCTCCAGACGGTTTGACGCTGGGACTGTCTGACGGGGAGGCTGATGGAGACGACGAGTCTGCGGCAGTGGGGCCACCACTGGGTGAGGCGGAAGGAACACTACTTGGGCTATCCGAGGCAACCTTGGATGGACGGTCGCTGGGACTTGGTGAAGGAATCTCACTGCGCTGATTGGAAGGAGCATTGGAAGGACTGGCAGACGGAGCCTTGCTTGGGGAGAGACTGGGTCCTCCACTTGGGGAAGCGGAGGGAGCGCCACTGGGTGCTACAGAGTTGGTTGGGTTAATGGATGGTTCTGCAGAAGGAGCGCCTGATGGCTTCCCCGATGGTGTGATCGAAGGAGCACTAGATGGCGAAAGGCTCGGAGTGTCCCACCACTCGACAACAGTCTTGGTACATGAATCGACACCCTTAGCGTCTTTGAAACAGGCATTGAAGCAGTCGACCCTTGGATCTTGGTTGTCTTTTCCAAACTTGTAGGTTACCGTACCATTGGTATCCGTCTTGAGTGTCTGAAGAACTTTGCCTTCGCAGTCCCTGATCTCAACTTCCTGGCCCGAAAGGACATCACAGCCTGGTTTCGGCCCGAGTGAGGTGAGAGAAACTGTGAATTCAGCCGTGAAGTCGTGTTCTGCACTCTTGACCTGGTTCCCTGGCTCGACAACGGTGGTTGCAACAACCAAGTTGGTGCACTTCTTGTCAAACTCAGGTTCACCACTTGTGCTTGATGTTGCCTCCAAACAGATTTCATATTCTCCGGGGCCCGGTAGAGCTACAACCGTGTCGTATGTGGTGTTCTTGGGACCGGTAAAACTTGGATCGACTTCGTAGGTAATGACTGGGTCAATAACAAGCTCGTCGTTCACACTGATTCGGACACCGTCAAAGGTTGTGGCATCCAAGGCTTTAAGTAGATCCGGAAGAGTGGTCACATCGGGAACCTCCGTACAAGTTCCACCACCATAGTCAGCGATTGCGTTTAGAGTGTCTGGATCTGCTCCATCAGCAATGTTCTTTGCGACGTCAATCTTGGAACAACTAGCAGCAGCTGTGGCGGCGTACGTCATGATGGTGGCATTGTTGCATCTGTTTTTGATAACGTCCTCCGTGGAAGTTCCTCGATTTGGCAGACCATCGGAGATCATGATAATGACCGTCTTGTCATTTGTGTTCTTGTCAGAACTTGCCATCTGACACGCTTGGTCGATACCAGCTTGGAAGTTTGTGTTACCAGCCGGCCAATACTCTCGTGCTTTCTCAACGATGAGGGCATCACGTGAATAATCCGCCTTCTGGGCCCATGGGGTAACCAAGTCCTGTACATATTTAGCTGTTGTTCCGAACTGAACAAGACCAACGAGATCAACGTTTCCACTTTCAAGGGTAGCTTTCTGTGGTCATTGAGAAGGGAAAACGTGAGTATAAGGAGATCAAGAGCAGCATCTTCTGGTACATAACATAGATTCAACTCACATTGATCGCTTCGAGTGCCATGATTTCACAGTCGATAATGATGTTGGACCCAGAATGTCTGTGCGTATCTCCACATGCCCCAACACTGGAAAGGATGGTACTCCTGGAAAAGTCCATAACATAAATGTAGGTGATTTCTCCGTAGGAGCGTTTCGGCTCTCCAACGCCAGAACTGCCACCAATGGGAATCTCAAGCTTCTGGCCCTTGTCGGCTGCGTAGAGTTCGCACTTCTCAGGGAGCTCCACGTCGTGGAAGAAGTAGACACCCTTTTCATCATGTGGTTCTGGCTGCACGAGTGGTGGAGGAAGATATTCGTAGTCCTCGGCATAGCAATAGTTCGCTTTCCATTTTCCGGTACCTGTGCATCCAGAGACGAGCTCCTTACCAGTGCGCTCGGCGCAAACGAGTCCGGTGGCACAATCCGCGTCGGAAGAGCATCCACCAGGCATTTGTCCACCACAAACTGGACATCCCTCTGGAGGGCACTCATCAACGAGGATGAGACGACCATACTTGGGGCGATTTGGCAACCACGTAGGACTGTCGGTGATTGTAGGGGCTGGGGAAGCACTGGGTGCCTTGGTAGTCGGAGCTGCTGGACGGCTTCCACCACAGTAGCTGGTACCTGGAGAGCCAGTGTATCCATTGCAGTCTTTCACATTCTCTCCAGGGCCAAGGGGCCAGCAAGCGTTCGTACCTTTGCACTGATCATCATTCTCACAGGACCCCTCGCACTTATCTTCACAAGGTTTAGCCTCGGTACAGTTTCCACCCTCCTCATCAGGCCTGATATTAAGGAACCTGGGGTCGACCGAGGGATCTGGCTCGAGATACCCACCAGTTGGATGGATACAGTAACCCTTTCCGTTGTCGGACTTTCCGACGCATCCATCAATGGGTCCTTCCCACTCTCGCTTGTAACACACAAGGGGGCTGTCTGCCCCACGGCAGTCAGCATCATTGGTGCAGTGCCCCTGGCACTGCTCACAACAGTTTGACTTGTGGCAGTTGACGTTCCTCGTGACAGTGTTCCATCCATCCTCCAAATCAGCCGGTGGTGTCTGTGAGGAAAGAAGAACATTGTGAGAATGGCTGACTCCTGCTCACATCTCTCATCACTAAGAAGGATCGGATCACAACGGAGACTGTTGGCATTACTTACTGTATGCTCAACGAAAGCGCCAAAAGAAAATCCAGGAAGAGTGGTGGCAATGGCGAAAGCCAGCAAAGTAGCTTTCATGAAAAGAGTCATTCGAATTACGAAATCTCAGAGATGTTTTTGTGGGTATCTGTTTTGTGGGTATCTGTTCGAACTGAACTGAGACGTTCCTGTTTGTCACGAATGCCCTCGGTCATTTTGTATTTTACAGTCTTTGGTCATTCCTTCCTATCATCCAGAGGGAATTATCAAAACGGGTTTAGAAGGAGAGTGTGGCCGAGTGTGGACCGGTGTGCATCTCAGCTCAAACAGGTCAACACGTCTATATCGAAATTGAGGTTCGAAAAGATGCTTCGTGTCTTCACGCGCCCATGTAGAAAATATGTATCGGAAGAGAATGGAGCGCCGGCTTATATCTTATCTAACCTAAGTATGACCCCATGGATCAGCGTCTAATGCCGCCTGTCAAACGGCGTCAGCGAGGTTACCAGCAAGCAGTCCAAATGTAGGACCAGGATACTGGTCTCCCAAGTTAGTCGATACGTGCCTGGTTAGTTAGTGGAGTATCGATCTCAGTCTCATGCTAGATTTGCTTGATAATTGTGCTGCCACCGTCAAACGCTGCTGGCTATGCAGTCATTTCAATTTGTCACTTTCCAAAATATATTGATGAGGTACCTGGGTAAGTATCCCTGCCCTTGCTACTTACCGGCAGCGAAGAAGACTTCTCGGAAAGTCCGAATTGCGAGACACGTCGGACGCGTCCCTTGTCTGCTGGGTCGTGTTCAAGAATTTTGTCTGCTTCACTTGCTACATTAAATCTTTACGATCAACAAGAACACGACACCTCTATCAAAGCGGTATTAGTGAGATGTCGCATTTTCCAGTGCTGGGCGCATGTAAGGTATCCGATATAAGCTCAGCTAAGGAGTAGGGCTAATGTACATGTACACTACGAGTATTAGAGACTCAGTTATTTATTGGCTGGTCAGTCATTCTGCTGGCTTCTCTCCACACTATAGTACACATCTAAACAAACCACGGTTCTGTGGGTCGCTGTCCAGATTGCTCTGTTCACACTCATAAATGGGAATCAGAGAGGCAGAACTATCGTGCTGCACGACACTACGACAACCAGAAAGACTGTGAGGTCGGGTCTGGCACTACTAATCCTTGGTCTTGTTTTCAGGATGTATGCCTCCCTACTGTACTGCGCCGACTGCGCAAGCACCGGGTAATTCGTTGGACATTACGAAAATCTAAAAACTATAAACGCCTTGCAGCAATTTATCCAAGGGATAATAATTCCACTTTTCAATTCGATCTGTTGTACCACATTCGAACATCGTGTGTCGCAATGACATGGTTTCTCTTCCGGGATTTACAAGTATGAGGCAATAATATCATATTTTACGACTCCGGAGGTATAGCAAATTGTCTTGAAGGTCCTTTTTATTCTTCTTCGCAGCAATTTCACTTCTAATGGACACCACTGTTTTCCAGGAGGGTCTTCTACGATCAACTCCCATTGGATTGTTATAACTTTATCGCATTAGCTGTGTCGCGGACTACATCCTACCCCTTTTTGCGAGGGCCGGTCTATATGTACGGGCATTGTGTCTGCCGTTTACCACTAGTCGCAGGAGGGTCCTCATCTTCCTCCTCGTCGTCAACTCGGTTGAGTTCTCCTTTTCACGATCAGCAAGAGCCAGCAAAGTGTCGCGTCATTAGTCGCCAGGAAAGCTCTCAGTGGCGGTAACCCGTTCCTATATCTACTATCTAGAGGAGAGCATTAGCAAGGGCGAGAGAAGGCATTGCCGGAGGCTGGTCACTAGTGATCTAGTCATTCTGTACAGAAACGATCGACTGCTCTGTGCGCAACCTCAACTGCTACAGTACTAACTACGAGCAACTAGCTAGGTGATCACGAAGTGCCATTCTCTAGCTAGAACGAGTCTCCTCTCTCTCTCTAGAGATAGAGAGATAGAGAGATGGAGGTATCCCATCCTGTGGACCTCTTTGTCTCTTGTCTACAGCAGGCTGTCATCAAGATGATACGGCGACCGTTATCTACCTCAGATCCATGACCATGATGTCTCCACATATCCATGACTGCCACAATCACAATATTGTTTGGCCAGAATTTCAAAATCTTAGAGGATATCCCATCCGTGTCACCAAAGACATCACCTGCGACATGTCACGTGCTCGAGAACACTTATTCACAATAATTCCTTATTGTTCTGGTCACTGTTGCTGAATTATAAAGCCAAATTGATAAAATACCTGTGACATTTGAGGAATACCAATGACATTTCCTAAACCATCAAATGACATCCGGGTACTAAAATGATCACTTTTCGCTTTTTCGCCGTGACGACGGCTGCCTAACCCCAACCATCGACCCTCGCAGCTAGCGGCACGCCCATACCAGGCTTCAACAACATGAAACCTTACACTCTCTGCACTCTAACTAGCCTCTGGTGCTTGATCGAACGCGAACAGACCAATCATTATCATTTAATCATGTGGCAGCCCTGGCTATTTGGTGATTGCACCACCAACATCCCCGTTGCAGCCCTCAACTTGTTTCATGCTAACACAAGTCGCACTTCATCGAGTCCTGACCTGCAGACGTAGCTGATTCTTTCTGCTCATTCTTATCCAGGTTTTAAAAAGGGAAGCTGCAGCACTAGCAGACACTTGGGCCACCCTGTCAGAAGTACCATCCAGACACTCTACCGGTATCATTCCTCCCTCGTCGAGGAGCGTCGACAAAAGGCATCGGGCGAGACTCAGTCTCATTCGATAATCACAGCAGCAAGCTTCTCAAACACTCACATTCTTGTCCAGCTTTTGAGGAGAGTTTCAACGCAGCTACCACAATGGCCGGCACTGACAGCCAGTTGTTGCGTCCGGGTGTCGCCCTCTATCATTCCTTCATCTTCGACGAGCCTCTACAAAAGGCAATGTAGCAACATTTAATCTCCTTCTAGGGTTTACCCCAAGCTTCTCAAACTGAGAACGTGAGAAGGCGTGCGAGCTTGGTCCAACCCAGCTAACTTAGCTTACTCCATGCTCTTCGTTAGAGGAGGCAGCTGTTTGGCAACTACCACAGCAAGCGTCAACTGCGCCATGATGTCCTGTACCTCGATGCGCAACTGTGCATTTGCCTTCACCAGCTGGCGTCGTTCGATTGACAAGATCTCAAACTGTTCCGAGAGAGCTGCCATAGACTGCTTTTCTCCTGCACGGGCTTTTGCTCCCGCTTTTCGATTTCTCATGTTGCGACGTATACTCGCTCTGCGCCTCTGCTCGAGAACTAGCGGTTCCTTTGATGGTGAGGTTTCATCCTACAGGACCGTTCTTGATGGGTCTGTGCGGCTTCTTGGCCCATTGTGAGCAAGTGACGGCGTAGCTTTGGTTCCTTTCGTTCTTGATGACCACCTTGGAGGATGTTGTTGTATCGCAGCGTGGCGCACTGATACTTGTGTCTCAGAAACTAGTGGCTTAGAGTCATCGATGCTTTCTTCCTTCTTGAGGCGCCACCTCTTGCTCTTCTGATGCGAAAATACCTGGAGTGCCTCACGAGTCGCTTGGTTAGTCTCCTCCTCTGCGGACTTTCTTTTTGACGCATCGAAGCCATCGGACCCCCAAATCTCTGCACACCAAAGCGTCGCTTCTACATAGAGCTCACTTGTGCATTTTTGTAAACAAAAAAAAATAGAGCGTTAAAACGCGTTAGCATTTACCGCTTTGCAGCTATTTAAATCGTTTTGCACTGTAAGTACTGTACAGTAGAATCGAAATTCTAACAGAATGACAATGAACAGACGACGATGCTGCGGTCCACTGCCGCCGACGAACGCAACGAACAAGAATGTTGGAACGTTTGCGCTGCTACTCAATAACCACCCACTACCACCTTCCCAACCCATTGTGGTACAGTAGTCGTAGGAAAGAAGGCGAGAAGGAGGGTAGTTCCAGAAGGATGATAATTCGAGAAGGATGGTAGTTCGCAGCATGATGACTGCCATCATTGCGGCGAAAAACCACTTCACCCCACCAAAAAGATGAAGCTGTTCATAATAACTGCTGGTACTACTTCCAGCAGAGGTCTAGCTAGTCAAGATATAGGATCTCATGGCGCTGCCGCCAACGCATTATATCACGTCTTGTGCCCTGATGGGATATCTATTTCATTCACGAAGCAGCAAAAAGGTACTAAAAGGTACAAACTTGTAGCTTGGAAAAGCGAACAACCAATCCGGCATTGAATCAACAGTGCCGTCCAAGAATTCCGAGGCTCTAGCTGGCTTCGGAACCTGAGGTTGATACCGGCTTTGGTTTGATTTTATCCGTTTTCCTCCTCCAAGAATTATCTTGCTATCAGACATGGATATATGTACCCTGTCTATTACTCTTTTCGGTGCCTTATCTCCAAGTCCCGCTGTAACCAGGAGGCGTAGTCAGATAGAGAGGAAATCCGTGGCTTCCGTGACATCACTCATTCGTTGTTTGTTGTGCCCGCCATGCTCCAAGTGGTGCATGAGCCTGGCTTGATCGGGAATCACGAGTGGTTCTCCAAAGATCACGTGCCACGAAGCTTCCAATGACCAGCAGGTCCATCGTGCTTCTGGATGCTTCATGACATCCAAGAGCAAATCCTTGTACAACTCAGCCGGATGGGCCTGAACCCGTTCTCTTCTAACGGCAAAGGAAGCACCGGGAACGTAGACCAAGCGACTGCCTTCGCCTTCATGGCTGTAGAGTGGCGCCAATTCCTTCATGTAGTCGAAGACCTCGGCTGGATTGTTGCGGCGACTCTCTGGTGTGAAAATCTTGGCCGGTTGGGTCGATTCGTTGCCCAGATTCAAGTAGCCGAGAGGAGGAGTACTGCTGTTGCCATCCCAGCTGATGTTGTGCAACAGCAGTGGAGCCGACGCCGCGACCAAATCTTGCAAGGTAGTAAAGTTGGTATGCTGATGACTCTTTGCTTGGTTCCACGCCAAGGAGTCGGGTTGTAGAAAGTAGACTACCTCGGGAAGTGTTTCGTATCGCGTAATGATGTACTTGAGATAGGCCGTACATTCTTCACTACCCATATTTCGTTGCCATGTACTGTATTTATTCGGAGAGGCATCTTGCTTGCATCGTTCATAAACGACTGGATCCCATGTTGTG
>JAVCKV010570426.1:0-32993 GCA_032274145.1 Herpochondria borealis | reverse complement strand
TTTACTTTTATAAAATAAAAACAAACCATAAATCTATGTCAGGAAAACTGATTATGCACTAACAATTTACAAAAACTAAACCCCTTGTACCCATGAAAAAAATATACACTTACCTTTTTGTAATGCTATCCAGTATTACAATATCTGCGCAAAGTAATCTTACGTTTACTTCTGCTTGCGATAGTCTTTCAATTAATACTTGTTCCTCCGATCAAGTGACACTTACAGCGACGGCAATCACAGATTGTACCATTGGTTCTACTCTGGTTTTTAATTATCATGTGGATGAAAATAATGATGGATCAATTGATTTGATGGGAAGTTCTCATGAAGTTACTGAAACATTTTCCTTAGGAGAACATCGAGTTGTTTTTACAGTAACAGATGAATGTAATAGTAGTGTTATGTGTGAATACATATTTACTCTTGGAGATTTTGAGTCACCCGTTACAACTTGTTTAAATGGTTTGGCTACTGTAATAATGCCAAGTTCAGGAAGTATAACGATATGGGCGGAAGATTTTATAGGAAGTACATCTGATAATTGTACTGATTCATTAGATTTGTTGTATTCTTTTTCTAACGATTCTTTGGTGGCTTCTATGGAATTAGATTGTTTTGATCTTACAGGTAATAGTGCTGTACCAATAAGTATATTTGTTATGGACGAAGCAGGGAATAAAGATTCTTGTATAACTTATGTCTTAGTTCAAGATCCCAATACTTTATGTAATGGTGACCCATTTTTTGCTCTACTAATAATTTCTGTCGAAACTATAGACGCTTGTAACTTTGAGCTAGATTATCTGACCTGTTTCAATGGAACAGATTGTATCGATTCTGGAAATCCTTTACCATTAACTTATTTTATTAATGAAGGAACTTTAATTTCATTAGAAAATAATCAAGACCCTTTAAATGGGGTAACCACTTTTGATTTGGTTTTGATTTCCAAACATATTTTGGGGACACAGCCGTTAGACTCTCCTTTTAAGGAATTAGCTGCTGATGCCAATGAATCTGGAGATATTACAACATTTGACATCGTAGTTTTAAGAAGGTTGATTCTTCAAATGGATCTTCAATTACCAACGGGTAAGTCTTGGATATTTTCACCTGAAGTTACTTCGTTCCAATTTTCCAATCAAGAATACTTTTTTACTGCTATCAAATTAGGTGATGTTAATGGATCGGCGAATGCCTGTTTACAAGGTAATACGCTTTCTGAAACAAGAACATTAGCACAACCACTTCGTTTTTTTACAAATGACCAACTTTTACAAAAAGGAGAATCATATACTATTCCTATTTTCGCAGAAAATTATAAAGATTTACTAGGCGGTCAATTCACCATGAATTTTGCCAAAGAAAAAATAGGAATTGAAGAAGTAATAACTGGAAATTTAGATGCAATGAGTGAAGAGAGTTTTGGATGGAGTCGGATAAATGAAGGAGTGTTGTTAGGTAGTTGGGTCAACGGTTCTACGGAGAATTTGGATATTGAATCACCAGTTTTTGAATTGAAAATTACTGCTTTGGAAAATACTTCCATTAAAGAAGTTTTGGAAATTAATTCAACCATATTGAGCGCAGAAATTTACAGAGAAAAAGAAAGCGAAATTGATTTGTTAGACATTCAATTTGATGTAGTAGAAAAAGTTTCCCGAGGGATAAAGGCCATCCCAAATCCATTTACAGAATTTACTAACATTTCATTTACAAATGAGCAAGAAGGGCTTGTTGAGTTAAATGTCTATGACCTTTCAGGTAAATTGATTTTTTCCAAAAAAGAAAATAAAGTAATTGGACAACAGCATTTTAGCATTGATAAAAATGATTTGCTAGCTAAGGGAATTTATTTTTATAAAATAAAAACACAAGGTTCTACCTATTCTAATAAATTCATTTTACAATGAAAGCAAAACTAACTGTACTAATATGTTTGTTTTTCTATTCCTTCGGAAATGCACAAAGCAATTTGCAGTTGACAACTACTTGCGAAGATATTTCAGAGTGCTTAGATGAAAATTGTAATTATTCTTTTTCTACTATAAAAATTGAAGCTGTTACGGATTGTAGTTCAAGTCCATTTTTAGTTTATACCTATTTGGTAGATTTACATAGTAATGGTTTTACAGATATTGTTGGTTCAGATAATGAATTTGTTTTTCCAATTGAAATTGGTATCCATAAAGTAATCTTTGAAGTGTCTGATCAATGCGGGTCAGTCATAACTTGTGAAAGTATTGTTGAGTTAAAAGATTGTATTGCCCCAGAGATAAATTGTTCTTTTCAAAATGTTAATTTCAGTTTTCCACCAGGGGACACCTTGTTTGTTCTTCATGCAGATGACATTCCATTTATTTTTGCTTCAGATAATTGTACGGATTTAGAAGATTTAGATTTTTCATTTTCAGCAACGGATTATGAACCGACAATTCCCTTTTCCTGTTTTGATCTTTTTCAGGTTAATGGAGAAGTTGATATAGAGGTGTTTGTATCAGATCAGAGTGGAAACCAAACTAGTTGTAATTTTTCAATGTTACTCTTTGATTTTTCAGGAAATTGTAATCTGGTGTTATTTGATACTATTCCTGTTTGTGCGTCTTTACCCAATTTAGAAACCATTGATGAGTTTAGGATAAATGGAGCAATACTTGGCGATGACCCAAATTCAGACTGCAAAATTTTTGTTCCACAAATTGGATTTACTGAAATAACTCCGAGTAGAAATACCAACGAGATAAATGGGATTACCTTGTTAGATTTAATTTTGCTAAGGAAACATTTGCTATTCATTCAACCATTCGACAATCCTTACAAATTGTTTGCGGGTGATTTAAATAATTCTGGAGGTATTTCTGGTTTTGATATTGTTATGCTAAGTAGAATGATTTTAAGAATTGATAATGAATTGCCATTTTCGTGGAGATTTGTTGATGCAAGCTTGGAGATATTATTGAATAGTCCTACTACAGATTTTCCAATGTCGATATTGGTGAGTGAAATTGATATCAATGAATATCCTCTTGAATTTATTGGGGTTAAGGTGGGAGATGTAGATTGTAGTGTTGATGTCACAGAGCAAACTGATGGACATTTATTACCACCTGTAGGAGCGTTTACTTTTTGTGCTGCTGATCAAATGTTGATGGCAGGGGAGGAAGTGACGATTCCAATTAGAGCAAAAGATTTTAATGATGTTGCAGGTTTTGTATTTACTACTAAGTTCGATACTACTAAGTTGAAGTTGATCGATTTCATTTCTGAAGAATTAGACGTTGGTCTTGGAAATATGAATTCTAATAATATTGATATTGGATTTGTTGGAGGAATGTGGATGGATTTTAGTTTTGTAGGGGTAACGTTGCAGGAAGATGAAATACTGTTTAGTATCAAATTTTCGGTTCTTGCAAATACATTGTTAAGTGAAGCTTTTGTAATCGATAGTTCATTTGTTGAGTTGGATGCCTATAATGTAAATGATGAAAGAATGGAAGTTGCTTTTGGATTTTGTAATACTGTTCCAATCGAAGCCATAAAAAATAATACTCCTTTCTTTCTTGAAAATGTTCCAAATCCATTTTCAGTAGCTACAAAGATTTATTTTGAATTAGAGGAATCTCAAGAAGTCGTACTTTCTGTCTTCGACAATTCTGGAAGAAAAATAAAATCTGATTCCCAATTTTTTCAATCAGGGAAACATTCTTTTTTAATAGAAAAAAATGATTTACCATCTCATGGATTGTATTTTTTTCAATTAAAAAAAGAGACAGAAATTTATAATGGGAAATTTTTGTTTTTGGAGTAAATGAGTTTGTCAAGTTTAATTATCAAACATACCATAAAGTTGTTATCTTTCTTTTGAAAAATAATTGCTTATGAAAAACTTCTATAGTCTAACCTTAATTCTTTTTCTCTCCATTGGGTATTCTACCGCACAAAGCAATTTGCAATTTACTGCTGATTGCGAAGATCATACAGCGTGCACCGATCAATTTTGTAATGAGGTGGAAGTAGCAAACCTTTCTTTATTGGCAACCACAGATTGTAACCTCGGTTTGTTTTTGATTTACTCTTATACCGTTGATTTATTGAGTGATGGTTTTATTGAGGAAGTCGGTTCAGGGAATTTGGTGGAGTATATTTTTCCCGTAGGAACGCATACGATTGTTATTACGGTAGAGGATCAATGTGGAAATGTAATCTCTTGTTCCAAGAAAATAGAAATTGAGGATTGTACGTCACCGCATATGAACTGTGGATTTTTTCATATCATCCTTGATGAAAATAATCCTGAATCAATTGTTCAAATTGCCAATGTGACTTCATCCTATAATGATAGTTGTACTCCTTCGAATGAATTAATGCCATCTTTTGCTCAAGACAGTATGGTTAGTTTTCTGCAATTTGATTGTTTTAATTTGCCTACTACTAATTCAATTCCCGTTTATCTCAAAGATAATGCAGGGAATGAATATTCTTGTTTGGTACAGATAACCATAAGTGCAACAATTGAATTTTGTAATACGCTTCAATTTGAAAATACGCCGATTTGTATTCATACAGGTACTGGAGATTCTATTGCTGATGTTTTAGTGAACGAAACTGAATTGTCTTCGGACCTAAATTCAGGGTGTCATATTTTTAATCCTCAAGAAGGATTTCTAAATTTCAAACCTGACAAAAATACATTTATCGAAAATGGAGTTGATCTGTTAGATTATATTCTAATGAATCGACATCATAAAGAGGTAGAAAAATTAGACGATATTTATAAAACAATTGCAGCAGATTTGAATACCTCTTTGGGGAATATTTCCGTGATGGATTTGAATCGAATGAATCATTTTTTATTAAGAAGAACAGCTGTTTTTGGAACGACTCCTTCTTGGAAATTTATTCCTACCGAGATTACTTTTAACAATCCTAATTATGTAAGTAGTTATGTACCTGCCATTCTTGCAAGTACAGTTACGACTTTCCCTTTGGAATTTGTTGGAGTAAAAACGGGTGATGTAAATTATAGTGCAGATCCTACAGAACAGACACTTGGCTTTAAAGAACCGATTGTTAGCACCCTTCCGCTTTGTGCAGATGATCAGCAAGTTTCAGCAGGAGAAGACTTTTTTATTTACCTGACTGCGCATAACTATCATGAAATTAGAGGCATGCAATTTAGTATTCAATTTGAGAATAGTAAATTATTTTTTAATCAAATAATAGGGAATAGCCTACCAGATTTTAGTCCTGCCAATTATCATCAAATCAATAATGGAGGAGATATATCTTTTTTGTGGATTGATGCAAATGGAGAATCAGTAGCTATCTCAGAAGGTGATACGTTGATGCGAATTCAATTTACAGCTTTGGTTGATATTCTGTTAAGTGATGTATTTTCCATAAATAATTCGACTATAGGAATGGAGGGATATAATGAAGTGGGGCGATTTGATATGGATTTTCAATTTTGTAGTACCGTAACTACTGAAGAACCAACTCAATTTTCTTTTTTATTAAAAAATTCTCCTAACCCATTTACTGATTTATGCGAAATACAATTTCAAATTTCTGAAAGTGAGGAAGTTACGCTTTCTATTTATGATGTTGCTGGAAGGATAGTGAAATCGACCACAGCATTTTTTCAAAAAGGAATACAATCTTTTTTTATAGAAAAAGAAGACTTAAACGGTGACGGCATCTACTTTTATGAAGTCAAAACTATTGGAAACATTGGGGTAGGGAAGATGGTGTTGAATTAATCAAACGTTTGACAAAGGACTTTTTTGTAGAGGGTAGAAGGACTTCCTTCAAAATTCTCAAAGTCAAAATATGGACGGAAGTCCCTCTACTCTCTACAAAAAAGTCTTTTATCTTCTTAAACTACTTCAAAGATTTCAAATGATTTCGAATCACCTTTGAATTCATTTATTTTTGAATTACTTTTGTCCAACAATTAATTAAATATAATTTAATCTGATACACTGATGAATAAAAAGACATTTAACCTTCGCTTCGGAATAGTAGCATTAATGGTAGTTGTGGCTGCAATGAGCCGTTTACTTCCTCATCCGCCTAATTTCACGGCAGTTGGAGCGACTGCTCTATTCGGAGCAGCATATTTTTCTAAAAGATATTTGGCGTTTTTAATTCCTTTCCTTGCCTTATGGATAAGTGATTTGGTTTTGAATAATGTAGTATATGGAGCTTTCTATGAAGGCTTTACCATGTTCTCTTCATATATGATATGGAATTATGTAGCATTTGGCTTAATCATAGTTTTAGGTTCTGCTGTTTTGAAAAAAGTTAAACCAATGAATTTATTAGGAGCCAGTGTTGGTGCTTCAGGTATCTTCTTTTTGTTGACTAATTTTGGAGTTTGGTGGGCTAGTGCTGGAACTATTTACCCTGATACTTTACTTGGTTTGATGGCTGCATATGCTGCTGGATTACCATACTTTTTAAATACACTAGTAGGAGATTTGTTTTACGTTGGAGTATTGTTTGGAGCTTTTGAATTGGTGAAACAACGTTACCCAAATTTAGCTACTATAAATGCCTAATAAGAATCAACCTAAAAAAGATAGTTCAAAGGGACTATCTAAAAATAATAGAACTTCGGATAATCAATTAGACCAAGAGGAAGATTTCTATATGGAAAATGGTTATTGTGTTTTTACCGAAGCCTTCCACAAAAAGAGAGGATATTGTTGTGGAAGTGGTTGTAGGCATTGCCCGTTTAAGGAACGATGAACTGAGAATTATAAAAGTGAAAAGCGCCTTTTAACTTGAATGAGTTAGAGGGCGTTTTCATTTGGGGGAACAGCAGCCCATAACTTTAGTTATGGGAATGTAAATGTATTGTTGAATAAAGCTCGGCGCTATTTTAATGGTTTTGAAAATAATTGAAATAATTGAAATAATTGAAATAATTTCAAAATTTTGTTACCCATAACTAAAGTTATGGGCTGCTGTCGTTTAAAGATAACAGTTAACAAATCACAGTTCCCCCTTTTCCTCAGGATACTCAATCCGAACATGATTAATACTCTTCAACATCTTCTTAAACTCCTCCGTACAAATTTCTAATTCAGAAAAAGACAACTCCGAATCGACTAATTGCCCATGCGCTATTTTTCCAGAAATCACTTTATCCACTAATTTATATAATTCAGTTTCAGTAGGTTCTTTGAGACTTTTACAAGCAGCCTCTAAAGAATCAGCAAGCATCAGAATCGTTTCTTCCTTTGTCTTTGGTTTAGGACCAGGGTAGCGAAATAGATTTTCATCCACATTTCTTTCAGGATGTTTGTTGGTATAATTTCGATAAAAATATTCAGTCCTAGTCGTACCATGATGGGTTCGAATAAAATCTATGATGAGTTTAGGCAATCGATTTTTCTTAGCCAATAGAACACCTTCTGCAATATGGTCAATAATTATTTTAGCACTTTCCAAATCATCAATCTCGTCATGAGGATTAGGTCCCGACTGATTTTCAATATAATACTTAGGTTGTTTTAATTTTCCAATGTCATGGTAAAGGGCAGCTACTTTTACTAACAATGCATTTGCGCCAATTTGAGTTGCCGCAGCTTCCGCTAAATTTCCAACTTGAAGCGAGTGTTGTAAAGTACCGGGCGCTTTCATCGACAATTCCTTTAAGAGTGGTTTATTCATGTCAGACAACTCTACCAAAGTAACTGAAGAAGTAAATCCAAATATTCGTTCAGACAAAGGAATCAACGGAAATGCCAAAAGTGTCAAAAATACACTCCCAAATAACCACCCAAATGTAGACGTATCGATAGAAGCCAATTGCCCATTTTTAATCAATGACAACCCTAAATATCCCAAAGCATAAGCCATGAAAATAGCAAATAGTGCCAAAAAGAATTTAGACCAATCTCTACCATCCATAGGAATTAGAACGGCTACGATTCCAGCCAGCAATTGTAAAAAGGTAAACTCATATCCCAACGAAGATAGAAAACTGGCAATCAAGATAATTACGATATGTGTAAACAACGCCAACTGTTCTCCAAAGAAAACCCTTAGTACCAAAGGGACAATACAAAAAGGAATCATGTAGGCATGCAATAAGTTTTTCGACTCAACGATGTAAACCAAGTAACTAAAAATCATAATCCATAACATCATAAATACCAATCTGCCGAATCTATCGAAAATGTACTCTGCATGAAATTGTAGGTAAAATAAAAACAGACCAATAATCAAAGTAGTCAACAAAAAGAATCCACCGAAGACTCCCCAAGAGTATTTTTTATTGGAAACTTCTAATTGATAATTTTCTTTATAAGAAATAAGTTGTTGGTAAATGTCATTAGTGACTATTCCATTTTGGGCAACGATTAAACTGTCTTTTGTAACCATTCCTCTGGTTCTCGAAATACCACTCAGTTGTGCATTTTGGAATTTTCTGGTAAGGGTATCACTATAAAAAATATTGGGAGTAAAAAAATCTTTCATCAATGGAATCAAAAATTCCGCTTCTCTTAAGCCACTTTGAAACAATACATCTGCAACTTTGTCTTCTACCTTTTTTTGACCTTGAAGATTTTGAATCGTTTGTTTTTGCGTCGTATTCCCTTTGACAATATTGATTACAAAGTCATTACTTTTTTCTTGATGTTGGGGTACAATATCAGTGATGCCAGTCGTATAAATTTCATCAATGAATTTGAAACTATAGTCTAAATATTTTTTCGGTCGGGCAGGTACATCGCGAAACTCTCCATCTCTTTTTACTTCCGCTAATTGTTTTTCAAAAGATTTTTTGAAGGCCTCTTTCTTTTTTCTTCCAGCTTCTAAATCCATGGTATAGTATGGAGAAAAATTTTGGGCGATATTAGCTTTTTCTTTAGCAATCTCTTCCTCCGTTTTATTGACAGCAAATTCAAAAGGAGCCCGCAAATCCTCATAATTCCAGGTTTGCCCTTTATCGAATTCGTATTTGAATCTTGTATTATTTGGAAAAAGGGTACTGATGAAAATCACGACACCTAATACCATCAGGTATTTGGCAACAGTAGGAAGGTTTTGAAGTGTAGAATCAAGTTTGCTCATACCACGCAAAGATAAGATAATGAATAGTTAATAATGAAATAATTTGGTCTATGTCGACTATAGTGGGTAAAAGTAAAGATGAATTAAAATTCAGTTCTTTTTTTAGCAAAAAAAAAGTAGATACACAAATATTTTTTGTTGGTCAAAAAAAGAGACTTAAAGAATTAAAAGGAATTTAGCCAAAGGCATTGAGCGGGGGAGCAGGTCGATTCCTGCGGAGCAATAGGAATAGACTAGACTTTTTTTTGGTTCGTTTTTTTTGGCAATGAAAAAAAATGAACAATGCCCAAATTACTAGAATGCTCCAACAACAACAATACATTTGCGGTTTATACTACCCACGGTAATCAATATAGAACCAAATAATTAATACGAATCAAGAGGGAGAACCTGAATAGAAAAAGCAAATGATTTAAAGTGCTGAATATCACCACCTCACTTTTAAGGTAATGAACTTACATTTTTCAAAAATCCAAAATTAGAAGGCATTATTCACTATTCCTTAATTCTTAACTAGAATGCCACGGGCCTTCGATGGCGATAGTCAGTCCAGCATGTTGGATATTAACGAAAAGTGTTTTTCCAGAAGGAGAAAAAACACTTCCAGTAAATTCAGATTCGTGACCTACATTCTCAGCTAACTTATATAATTCTCCAGCAGGAGTGACGCCAACAATAAACGGATGACCATGATCTTCACATAAAACCAAATCACCCCAAGGAGAGATGGTAAGGTTATCACAATATTTTAAAAGGTCTTTATCATTTGGTTCAATAAATAATTCTAATTTTCCAGGAGCTTCTTTTTCACGATTCGTTCCTTCGTAAAGGCTTGGAACGTATTTAAAAACTTGACCAGTTTTGGTTCGACCACCATTTGTACAAGCAAAATAAAGTTCCCCTTTTCCAAACCACATCCCTTCTCCTCTGGCGAATATTGCAGCTCCTTTTTTATGCCCTCTAAAACGTAAAGTATCTTCTCTTGGATTAACTCCATCTACATCAATCCATTCCACGTCCATGGGTTGATTGACTTTTACCGTATTATGTGGTGCTTCCCAATTTCGAGTATCCATTCCTTTCTGTTCCTTGATAACCAAAGCTTGCAGTCTCCCACCTCTGTGCAATTTTCCAGAGACATCAGGTAAGAATCGATAAATCAAACTATCATGTTGATCTTCTGTTTGGTAAACGATAGCAGTAGAAGGATCGACACAAACTGCTTCGTGACTAAAACGACCCATTGCTTTTAATGGAATAGGTTCTGCAAGTTGAATGTTAGAAGTGGCAGGAACTTCAAAATTATAACCATGATCTTGCTTATATTTTGAACCTTTATTAATAAATACTTCTTCACAAGTAATCCACGAATTCCATGGTGTTTGGCCACCCGCACAATTTCTGACCGTACCTGCTAGACTCAACCAAGACTTTACTATTTTTCCTTTCTTTTCATCATAAATAAAAGTAGTCGTTCCACCTTTACAGTTTCGGACAGTACTATCATCATACATTTTTGAACCATCGATTTTATTCAACAGCTCATTATTTTTACCAAATGCGCCTAAGCCTTTTGGCATCAATTCATGATTTCTCACCACAATTACTTTTCCATCTCCACCATCAAAAGCAGCCATGCCATCTGGAGCACCTGGGCTGAAAAAACCATCACTCATTAATTCTCCCATTCGGGAAATGATTTTATAGGAAAAACCTTCGGGGAGATTTAAGATACCAGCTGGATCTTTTTTTAAACTGCCATAAGGAATATTTTGAGAAATAACTTTTGGAGAGGGAGGATTAGAATTTCCTGTTTGGCAAGCATTCCATAATAGAGATTGCAAACCTAGGAATCCAACACTGACGGCTGCACCTTGTCTAATAAATGCTCTTCTTGAGTGATTATCTTTTCTCATGGGTTATGCGTTTTTGTAAAAATACATATAAGTATTTAGGAATTATAAGGTCTGGCTGAATTTATGAGGGTTGAATGAAGTCGAATATCGAACACTGAACAAGGAATAATGAATATCGAACGCTGTATATCCTCCAAGTTTGAGGGAAAAATTCGATATTCGATATTCCTGATTTACCGTTCTCCACTAGAACGATAAAAATGTATAATAGGAATATCAACAGTAATCGTCGCTCCAATTCGCCAAGCGTTAGATTGCAATTCATTATTCGTATCTGTGATATTTCGAAGTAGAGGAGTGTATTGAGCACCAACCATTAAAGCCATCGGCGAATTTCCAATTCCCCACACGCCATGAATTCCAGGGGAAAGCACTTGTTCCCATTTAATCTCTTCAGGGAATCCTTCGCCGTTAGAATTTTTCCAACGATAACTGAAGGCAGCACCAATGTCAATGATAGGAAAATAAAGAGACAAAGAATGCTCCTTTTTCTTTAGGGCAAATTTCTTTTTTCCCCAATTTAGAGAAAGACCAATTGGCGCAGTAACTCCTGTAACAAAGCTGGTATTGGTATTATCAATTGTTTCCAAACCTCCATATAAACCAGGGTAAGCACTTAAACTGACACTAAAAGAACTCTGTCGTTTGACTCTATAAGAACCTGCCGGCTCAGCGTATTTGTAAATAATATCTTTGATTTGACTGGAAGATTTAGCGGATAAAACATCAATCATAAAACCTCCATAGTAGACATAATTTTGGACAACACCTTTTAATGTTTTTACTTCTTTTTGAAGTTTTTTATTTTCTAATTCTTTATTTGTAGATGTATTGTTATTGAAATTGAGGAGCTTGTTTTCTAAATGATCAATTCGAACTTGAACCAGTGGCTCTAATAATTGCATAGAGTATAACATCATTTCACCGTGATCTTCTCTTAGAATGGCATCATAGGTTTGAATCGTTTTGATGGCAAGTGGTCGGTAAGTGGTATGATAGGAAGAAGTGGTCAATGATTCCGGATATTTAAAATAAGCCAACTCAATACCATAATCTAAGAGATCAAAAATGGAAAGGGCATAACCAAATTTAGCATCTGATTGAGCAGTAATACTAAGGCTATCATTTTGTTTGGCATTTTTGAATGTCTCATTACTAATTTTAAATTCATTGATGGCGGATAAAAATTTACCTGCTTTTTTGGTAAATAAGTTAACATTGGTTTTCATCTGATTACCCAAATTATCCACCTTGTCTTCCGTCTTAATTTGAATGCCATTAAATAATTCTCGATCTTGATGAAAAAGTAAAGCGGTAAAATATAGCGCCGCATTTTCTTTTTGTTGAAATAAATTTCTAAAATTAGACATGGAAATCCAGTCCGAAAAACTGCCCTCTTCTCTTAAATTTTCGGAAAGTAGATTAATTACTCCCAGCATTTTTACAGATTGTAAATCAGTTTCTGAAAAGTTTTCATAAAAATAATTCAGCTTTTGAGTAAGGTTTGACTCTTCATCTTCATTTTGAATCTGTTGATAAATAAAACCTGCCATCAAAAAATATTGAAGGTTAGGCGCCTCTCTTAATGGAGCATATTTCGGATTGGTAGTGACCATACTTTCTAGGTTATCCAAAACAGAATCGAGATCTTCTTCAAACGCCGTGACCCAAACTTCACCCATGGAAGGAACTTTGAAGATGTCGTTATTTTTTAATAAAAAATAAGTGTTAGGCATTAATGAAGTCAGTTCCACAGAATTGTCAATATGATCAAAAAAGCGATCAAAGAATGAAAGTAATAATTCTTCCTTCACCCGTTCCACTAAAAATTGTGAGGTAGCATCTATGACCCTTGTTGGAAAACTAACTATCGGAGGAGCAGGAATATTAGGTATAGATTGTGCCTGTCCACTTTGACTCACTGAATAGCTTGGAGAAAGGGGCACCTCTCTTTCTTCAACTTCTTCAATTCCGTAGGGAGAAGCATATTTGTTCTCGTAAGCTATATTAAAACAGGCTTGTAATTCATCATCCAGTACAATTTTATCATCAGTAATAAATCCTTCATAAGTAGGAGGGAGTAAACTATCACAGGCTAGCATCAATTCATAATCTCGTTCATTGATGTCTTCTTTTGCTAATAAATTACTTTTAATTAGCTGCTTTAGCAAGATGCTACTTTCCGTAGAAAATTGCTCATAATTAAAGTCTTCCTGAAATGGATTGTTGACAAATTTGACCATGCCTTCAATCTTGGATTTATGCTCCGTATTGAAAATTGTTTTTTGAGTATAAATATCGATCAACTCATTTACATCCTCTCGAAGTAAAAGATCTTCTTGGTTAATAATTTTCCAAGTATCGTAAAAAGCTTGTTGAGAGAAAAGTGAAATAGGTAAGAAAAGTAGTAGTATCAGAAGTTGTTTTATCATTGGCTATTGTGTGTTATTCTAAGATCATGTCTAAATTTTAACTTCCTGAGAACCACTATTTTATGAACCTAACTTCAAATTAGCTCAGTCATTTATCTCGATAAATTCCTTTGCGAATTTATTGTTAGAACCATAAACTAGTAATTCTCAGTTTCTTAAATTTTTAGACATGCTCTTAATTCTTATAAATCAAGAACTTAAAGATAGAAAAGTTTTCATATTTTCGCCGTGCGATGGAAAAAAGAGTGTTAGAAATTATTTATCAAGACGAGTATTTAGTAGCTATTAATAAGCCCAATGGTTTGATGGTGCATCGAAGTAGAATTGCTGCCGATGCTGATGAATTTGCCTTGCAGCTACTGCGAGATCAAATCGGACAACATGTCTTTCCTATGCATCGATTGGATAGAAAAACCTCTGGGGTATTACTGTTTGGATTAAATAAAGAAGTCGTTCAATTAATGCAACAAGAGTTTGTGAATTTTAGAATTGAAAAAAAATACATGGCTATTGTTAGAGGATTTTTCCCTGATAAGATAAATGTGGATTACCCTTTAACGAATGATAGAAATAAAACTCAAGAAGCGATTACTTTTTTTCAAAAAATCAATCAATCAGAATTACCCATCCCATTTGGTAAACATGAAACTTCAAGATATTCTCTCTTAGAGGCATTTCCCAAAACAGGTAGACAACATCAAATCCGCAAACATCTAAATCATTTAAGACATCCGATTATAGGTGATCGTCCTCATGGTTGCAATAAGCAAAATAAGTTATTTAAAGAAAAGTGGAATTTAGAAACAATGCTCTTACATGCGAAGTCGATTAAAGTAAAACATCCTGTTTTAGAAAAAGAATTAGAATTGATTGCGGATTTAAATGCAGAATTTTTAAGAATAAAAAAGGAACTCCAATTATGAAAATAAATAGAATAGCAGTTTGTGTTTTCTTTTTTGTAAATGGATTTTTATATGCCAATTGGACGGCACGATTACCAGAGTTACAAGAGTTTTATCAAATTTCCAATACTCAATTAGGTTCGTTATTATTTACGGCAGCGATAGGTGCTATTTTAGCTATGCCATTGGCTGGTTGGTTGACGACTCGATTTGGAAGTGATAGAGTCACTCAAATTGCAGGTATCTTGTATTGTTGTTTTATTCCATTGCTTGTTTTGACCAATGATTTTTTGATGGTGAGTAGTGCTTTTTTTGGAATGGGATTTACGGTTGGAGCATTAGATGTTGCGATGAATGGGCAAGCAGTTTTTGTGGAACGAAATTATAGCAAACCTATCATGTCCTCTTTTCATGCAGTGTTTAGTATTGGAATGGCATTGGGAGCTGGGGTAGGAGCGTTGTTTACTAAAAATGAAATAGCATTGTTATATCACTTTGAAATAATGACATGCTTGGGAATATTGGGGATGCTTTGGGCAGCTTTTAATTTATTACCAGATCCCGTAAAAGTGAAGACTACTTCTGATGAAAAAGTAAGTCATTTTCAATTACCTCCGAAAGCAATAATACCTTTAGGATTGGTCGCATTTTGTGTGATGACAGGGGAGGGAGCAATGACAGATTGGTCGGCAATATATATGAATAAAGTGATTGGTACGAGTGAGTTTTTTAGCGCATTTGCTCTAGGAGCTTTTGCCACAGCCATGACCATTGGGCGTTTGTTTGGAGATAGATTAACGGAACAATTAGGAAAGTATAAATTATTGGTTTACAGTGGTTTATTGGCGGTAGTAGGAATGGTGATAGTATTGGCATTTTTATCAGAATGGACTGCTTTGTTAGGTTTCTTTTTAGTGGGATTAGGTTTGGCTACTGTGGTGCCAATTGTCTTTTCGACCGCAGGAAATATGGAAGGAATAGAACCAAGCGTAGGTATTGCTATGTCTACTACAATAGGGTATGCTGGCTTTTTTGTAGGACCTCCGTTGATCGGTTTATTATCGGATTACTATGATTTGAGATGGGCACTTTGCTTTGTTTTAATTTTATTTGTGGTGATGTTATTTATTGTTTTTCAATTGTATCAAAGAGAAAAATTGAAATCGAGTTTGTAATAGACTTATAGTGGGGAAAAGAAAAAGCAAATTAAATTTCAATATATTTCTATTTATTTTGGTGATAAAATTTTCAATTATACTTCTACTTTTTTGTTCAAAAATTAGAATTATAATGATGGAAAAAGGTTTTGCCAAGAGCAGTAAGCGGGTAAGCCGGTCGATTCCTGCGGAGCAGTTGGAATAGACTAGATTTTTTTTGGTTCGTTTTTTTTTTCGATGAAAAAAAATGAACAATGTCAAAATTTACTAGACTTTTCCAACAAACAAAATGCATTTGCACTTTACTGTCCACAGTATACTACATAGACTCTTATTCTTTAATGAAGACTTCTCTGATTTCTTTTTGAAAAAAGTAGATATACGGATATTGACTAATTAAATGTTGATAATTTCAATTCCTTAACAAACCAACTCCCTTAACATATGTTTTAACGTGTTTTTAATAAACATTAACGACCCCTCAAAGTCGTATTAACACAATTCTCCCGATCTAGATGATACCTTGGTAAGAAAATATAGTCTATGAAATCTTACCTTCCCTTATGCTTAATAGTAATAATTTTTATCAGCTGCATTGATCCAATGCGATTGATAATGAAAGAAAAAGACAGCCAAGCTTTAGAAGTATGTATGAAATTGCTCAAAAGAAATCGGATTAAAGACGATCATCTATTAGCTTTTGAATTAGCCTTTGACATGGTGACAAAAAAAGATGCTGCCAGAGTGAAAGAGTTGAGAGATAGAGGTGACCCTAAAACTTGGTTGACAATATTAGAAAAAGCAGAAGTTATTTATTTTCGACAAGCAAGAGTAGACCGATTGATGAATGATCTAAGTGAGAAAGGATATTTTCCTACAATAGAAATGTATCCAGCAAAAACATTGTTAGAAGAAGCAAAGGATAATGTAGCCCTGTATTACTATGCAAAAGCTTTAGAATTTATTCCTGCTGCTGAGAATGGTGATCGGTTGAAAGCAAGAAACGCTTATGATGCATTGGAGAAATGTTTGTCTCATCGAAAAAGATTTCGAGATGCAAAAGAATTGTTAAGTGAAATGTATGCAATTGGTACGACACATATTTATTTGATTCCAGAATTGGATGAATATGAAATGGAAGTTTCAAAAAGATTGTTTAACGCCTTTTTTAAAAACAATACATTTCCGTTTAGGAATAAATGGCAAGTACTGTATTTAGAAAAACCTATCGATGAAGAAATTGACTACCGAGTAAGGATGCATTTTGAAGACCTTTATGCAAGTAATAATCAAGTGAGTGAATCTATCTGCGAAGCATCTGATGAAATTCAAACAGGATGTAAATCAGTTCAAGTTTGGAATGAAAAAGATTCGGTCTATGTTACGGTACTCGAACCAGTTTATGAAACTATTTATAAAGAGGTGACTACTTTCGAACAGAGTAAAGACGCAAGTCTAAAGTTAGTTGGAGATATTTTTATTTTTGAAAAAGAGGAGTTGGTGTCTTTTGAATTTGAAAAAAGAAGAAACTGGTCTAATACCTATTCAAAAACATCGGGTGATAGGAGAGTTACAGGTTGTTATACAGCAATTGGATTTTGCCATAGTTTTCCTTCAGATGGAAGTCTATTTGAAGATTGTGCAAGAGGAGTACGTAGAGATTTTTCAAATGGATTGGCTAGAAATACTTATTGAGCGACTCTGAAAGAAGGTAGGTTACAAAGGTTCCGCTTTAACCAAAACGTAAGTCAATTGACTTTCATTAGAAGCATTCAATTGAAGAATTCCTTTAAAGATTTTGATTTCGTCCATCTTATAACGACGAACTGAACCTGGAAGCATTTTTAATTCTATCACCGTTTCAGGTCCTGCACCTCCGCAGAAAAAACAATTTGCATTGTTATTTTTCGATAACACATATGAAATACCAAGCGCATCCAAAGGAATCATATATCCTTTAATGGTGACTTCTTTTCCTTCAAAACTTTTGACTTGATCGCCAAAGGTAGCTTCGTCGATATCCATTCCGAGGTCTTCAGAATATTTCTTTTCGAACTTAACATCACTTAGAATACTCCAAGTAATTGTGCTTTGAGCAAAAAGAGGAGTTGTTCCTAAAAAAAGAAAAATGGCAACTAAATATTTCATACCTCAAAATTAAGACTTGATTCTATTAAATGCATCTATTTTACTTTATTTAGGAAAAAAATAACACTGTTATTTTATAGACTTGGGATGGTTACTTTTCTTTCGAAAATCATTTCCATTCCAGATTCTGCTTTCGAAGGTTTGGCTTTGGTAGGAGTGAATTGAATGAAGCGCCATCCATCTGCACCATATTCATTTAGGATTTGATAATAATCATGTTTTGCTTTATCACTCCATATGTTGTATCCTAAACTGACTACTTTGTATTCGAACCTTTCCATTAGTTGTATTATTGTTATGTGTAAATTTTTTACAAATAAACAAAAATAAGGGAGAAGGCAAAATTCGAATTAAAATAATCAGCAATTAAGTAGTGTGTCCAAAAAAAAAGCCGTTGAAAAAATCAACGGCTCGGTTTATCTAACAAACTAAAATCAAATTATTGCTAAGCTACTTTGCGAGGTTTTTCAAAAATAACCTCTAGGTAGTAACCACCCATTCCTCCATAACTTGGAGCATTATATACTTGTAAGAACCTCCATCCCTCATCTGCATAATCTCTAATCACAGAGAGGTAATCCTCTTTAGGTTTACCTGTCCACATACTAATTGCGATTCGAACAACTTTATAATCAAACATAACTTTATAATTAAGAGTGAATAATTTCAAATGATTATAAAATCAAATTGCTGGAAAAAAAGGAGAGGTTCCAAATTGCTCGTCGAAAGGCATTAATTTTTCGACCAAAAAAAAGCTCCATGATCAATTGATCACAGAGCTAATGTTTATTTGTTTATTTAGATAAATCTTAGTTCACACCAACTGCAGATTGTCCATTTGCAGAAGCACCTTTAACGTAGTGTGATGGGTATGCTACTTTAATTCCAGCTTTACCTAATGCTGCTTTTACATTTTTGTAAGTACCGAAATATACATCCCAGTAATCAGCAGTAGTAGCATGTGGACGAACAGCTAATAAAATATTGTGTGCATCGAATTTTTCGATTTCTACTGTAGGAGCAGGATCACTCAATACTTTTGGAGTAGCTTTGATAGCATCCATGATAATTTTTTGAACTTTATCAAAATCTTCTTCATAAGGCATAGCAACATTCAAATCTACACGTAATGATTTATTAGTAGAAAGATTAGTCATGATTCCGCTTGTTGCGATTCCATTAGGAACGATAATCTTTTTGTTATCTAAAGAAGTTAAAACTGTGTTGAATACTTGAATCTCATCAACATGTCCTAATTGTCCTTGAAGATCAACTAAGTCACCTACTCTATAAGGCTTGAAAATAAGAATCATAACACCTGAAGCAAAGTGTCCTAATGTACCTTGAAGTGCCATACCGATAGCCAAACCTGCCATACCGATAAGTGCAACGAATGAAGTTGTTTCGATTCCAACCATTCCTGCAACACTCAATATTAAAAGAACTTTTAAGATTACACTAACCATTGAAGTTAGAAAAGGAACTACATCCTTGTCTAATCCAGAGCTTTCCATACCCTTTTTGACCATGTTAGTGATAATACCAACGATCCAAAGACCTATTAATAATACAACGATAGCTCCTGCTAGTTTAGGTGCCCATTCGATACCCATTGTTGTTAATTGCCCAAGTGCATTTGAAAAATCCATATTTTTTTGATTTTAGTGATTGATAGAAAAAACTGTTAAATAATTGTTATCGTTTTGTTAGACGGCAACAATTATTTGAATGTCACAATTTCATACTTTTATTTTTAAAAAAAAGTAAAATTTGCCGATAAGACAGGTACTTTTACATTGGATTAGTTGATTAGACATAGTTAATCGTGTTAATTTTTACGTTGTTTTTTCTAAATATTTCTTGATATGAATAAAGTTTCACAAAAAAAGCTCAATATATTTTTTCAAAACCTGTGTAGGCAGGTAGTTATAGTATTGATGTTTTGTTTTTCATTTTCTACTGTTCAGGCTCAGCACTCTGTAGCAAGAGAATGGAATGATTTATTATTAGAATCCATCAGGAATGATTTGGCTCGACCTACTGTTCATGCTCGAAATTTATTTCATACTTCTATTGCGATGTATGATGCATGGGCAGTTTATGATACAATTGCAGCACCTTTTTTATTAGGAAAAACAGTAGATGGATTTGAATGTGCTTTCAATGGTATCTCAATGCCAACTGATATTCAAGCTGCCAGAGAAGAGGCCATCAGTTATGCTACATACAGATTATTAGTGCATCGATTTCAATATTCTCCAGGAGGATTTTTCTCGATGCTTTCCTACCAAGGTTACATGAATACTTTGGGGTATAATTTCAATTTCACTTCTACAGATTATTCGACAGGTTCGCCAGCCGCACTTGGAAATTATATTGCACAATGTATAATTGATTTTGGAATGCAAGATGGTTCCAATGAACAAGGATCATATAATAATCTTTTTTATCAACCAGCTAATCCAACTCTAGTGATGGAGTTTCCAGGCAATCCAGATATTCTGGATCCTAATAGATGGCAACCACTTACGCTACAAGTTTTTATTGATCAATCCGGAAATGTAATACCTTTTAATACACCACCATTCCTTTCTCCAGAATGGGGAAGGGTAACTCCATTTGCATTAAGCAATGATGACCTAACAACGTATCAACGGGATGGATCAGATTATTTAGTTTATCATGATCCAGGAACACCTCCTTATTTAGATACTGAAGCTGTGGGAGGAATGTCGGAAGAATATAAATGGGGATTCTCTTTGGTTTCTCTTTGGTCTTCTCATCTTGATCCAGAGGACGGAGTGATGTTGGATATTTCACCTGCTTCTTTTGGAAATATTCCTGAATCAGATTATCCTACAGATGTGGTAGGACTTAGAGATTTTTATAATGCATTGGAAGGTGGAGACCCAAGTACTGGTCATGCCCTCAATCCAAAAACAGGTCAGCCTTATACACCTCAAATGGTTCCAAGGGGAGACTATACAAGAGTATTGGCAGAATTTTGGGCAGATGGTCCTGAGTCTGAAACACCTCCAGGTCATTGGTTTACTATTTTAAATTATGTCAACGATCATCCTGAATTTGAAAAAAGATATAAAGGGACAGGACCGATTGTAGATGAATTGGAATGGGATGTCAAAGCTTATTTCATCATGGGTGGTGCGATGCATGATGCAGCCATTACTGCTTGGGGAATTAAAGGTTGGTATGATTACCTTCGACCAGTATCTGCTATTCGATGCATGGCAGATTTAGGACAGAGTTCAGATGCTAGTTTGCCGAGTTATCATCCTGGAGGTATATTGTTAGAACCAAATTATATTGAACTAGTGGCAATGGGAGATCCATTGGCAGGAGTGAACAATGAGCAGGTTGGAAAGATAAAAGTCAGAGCATGGAGAGGTCCAGATTATATTAATGACCCAGATACAGATGTGGCTGGGGTAGGGTGGATTCTAGCAGAAAATTGGTTTCCATATCAAAGACCATCATTTGTTACGCCACCATTTGCAGGTTATATATCAGGGCATTCAACTTACTCCAGAGCTGCGGCTGATGTGATGACTAAATTGACAGGTGATGAATTTTTTCCAGGAGGAATGGGAGAGTTTGTCGCTCCGCAAAATGAATTTCTAGTTTTTGAAGATGGTCCGAGTATGGATATTACGTTGCAATGGGCAACTTACCGAGATGCTTCCGATCAGACAAGTCTCTCTAGAATTTGGGGAGGTATTCATCCTCCGGTAGATGATATTCCAGGAAGATTGATTGGAGTAGAAATCGCAGAAGATGCATTTAATCATGCAGAGACTTATTTCTTTTTGGATGATGATAACGATGGCTTTTTCTATTTTGAAGATTGTGATGATGACAATCCTGCCGTTTATCCAAATGCTCCAGAGCTATGCGATGGGTTAGATAATGACTGTAATGGAATGATAGATGATGGTATTCCTTTTTACACTTACTATATAGATTCAGATGCTGATGGATATGGAGATATAAATAATATAATGGAAACTTGTTTTAACACTCCTCCTACAGGTTTTGTAACGAATAGTCTAGATTGTAATGATGGAGCAAACGATATCAATCCTGACGTCCTTGAAGTTTGTGATGGAATTGATAATGATTGTAATGGACTCATAGATGACGGACTTCTTCAATACACTTATTATGCGGATACAGATGCTGATGGATTTGGAGATTTAAACAATACAATGACTACTTGTTACGATTTTCCTCCAATAGGTTTTGTGATGGATTTCACTGATTGTAATGACAATGTTATGGAAGTGAATCCAAGTGAAGTAGAAGTTTGTGATGGCTTAGATAATAATTGTAATGGTTTAGTGGATGAAAATTTACCATTGTTCACTTATTACAAAGATGCAGATAGTGATAATTTTGGAGATGCGAATGAGATGATTGAAACTTGTTATAACAATCCTCCTACAGGTTATGTGATTAATGATACAGATTGTGATGATACCAATGATAGAATTTATCCATCTGCTAATGATATTCCAGATAATGGAGTTGATGAAGATTGTTCAGGAGTTGATTTATTTGAAGAGAAGAAATTATTTCCTAATCCAGTTAGTGATGAATTGACCATTCATTATCCTTATTCAGGAGATTTGGTGATTAACATTATTACCTTGGATGGAAGACTTGTAGAGAATAGTGTCATCACTTTTGAAGACAATCGTGCTCAATTGAATGTAGCGAATCTTGCCCCTGCAATTTATATCTTGCGTATTCAAGATTTGGCAGAGAAGCGATTATTGGTTCGACAGTTCGCTAAGTTTTAAAAATTTTAGGCGACTAAAATCACCAGCAAATTTTAATCATAAAAGGAATATAAGTATTAAGTGCTTATATTCCTTTTTTGTTAAAATCATAAGATGAATTAAAGTTTAGTTAGTTTCTTATTGTAGAAAGAAAGCAACAAAATGTTCAATTAGACCTACATTTCTTATTCAAAAAATAGAAATTAGATTATGTAAAAGGAATGTTAGGCAAAAGCAGTAAGTGGGGAAGCAGGTCGATTCTTGCGGAGCAATTAGAATAGATTAGATTTTTTTGATTCGTTTTTTTGGCAATGAAAAAAATGAACAATGACAAAACTCACTAGAATGTTCCAACAACAAAATACGTTTGCAGTATATTACCCACGGTATTCAACAGATTTTAATTACCCTAACTTACTCCAATCCACTAATCCTTGCTCATCCGCAGCAATTAATCTTTCCATATAAGTCTGAAGCTTTTCCCCTCGTTTAACTGCATTAATCTTAGCAGTTTGATGCGCCAAGTCATTGACTCTTAATACCTTAAGTGATTGTGGTGTGTTATCTTTGTTACTCATTCTAAATTTTCTTTTAATGTAAAAATTGTATAAATAAATAATTTATAACAAATATAATAAACTTTATCTTTATAACAAATGTTACTTTTTTGACATCTTACGTCTAAATAACGTATTCATTAGAATTCAACGATTTTTTCTTACCTACATTATTACCTCAATCTGGTTTTAGCTTATTAAAGAAAAGAGAAACATACATAGGGATGTGGGTGAAATACATTGGCGAATTCTGATATTTTTTAATGAAGTTGTTAGACAACTTCTATGCAAAGATTTTTTTCAAAGGAAAAAGGTTAGAGCAGTTATCAATTTTATAGGTTTTTATTATTATGAACAAAAAGACAAAATTAAAAGTGAGAGAAACCTCGGCAACGAACCGAGACTTTTACAATCTATTCCGACCAATAGCGCCGAGTATAGATATTATCGGAAAGGTAGCGCAGGTTATCAGTGCCGTAACAGAAGCCATTACAATATGGCATATTACACAAAGTGAATTGGCGGGAGCATCCAAATTGGTTGCAGTTACAGTTTCTGTTTTTACAATGTTATTTGTAGTAGCATTGTTAGAATTAGGAGGGCGAAAATTTTTACAAGTATTGACAAGAACATTAGTTTGGAAGCGATTCCAAAATGCGTGGTATATTTCATTATTCGTTATAGTTAGTTTTATTACGATAGGGATGGGGGTAATGTCCTTCCGATTATCAACTAATGGTATTCAACATGCCTTCGTTTCGAATGTGCCAGTAGTTGCAACAGTTGACGATGGTGGTTTTCGAACGAATTACCGAACGGATGTCAAAGACATTTCCGCAAGGTTCGATTCAGAGTTAAAACTCATTCAAGAGAATCATAAAGATGTGATGGCAAGTACAGACAAGAAGTACGATGCACAAGTTGCAGCCGCAGAATCTAAAGCCAACCAATACCAACGTAAATATAACGGTGGTGCAAAATGGGCAGCAGGTCACGTCACGAAGTATGAAAAGAAAGCATCACAATTACTAACGGCTAAGACCAATGCAATTGTTAAATTACAAGATGCAAACACGAGTAAATTGAATGCTTGGCAAAAGCGAAAGAACAAGGAGATTGCAGAAGAAAAGCAAACCTTGAAAAAGTCTATCGCCAAAGCGGAAGCGTCACAAGACAAAGTGCACGAGTCTGAATTAAAAGATGCGACCTTCTGGGGATCATTGTTCTCCTGGTTAGTCGGCTTCAGTGTCATCTTAGCTTTTGTATGTATCATTACGGTAGAGGTGTATCGAAGAGGAAGCGGTATTCAAGTCGAGTACGAAGAAGAAGACTTAGACCCAAGTATTTTGGAAATGTTTTGGAATGGTTTGACGATGCGATTTGATGGATTTTTTAGAAGTCGTGCAGAGCGTTTTGCGAATGTATCAAGTTCGTCTTCTTCGAGCCAACGGTCGATAGGATTTAATTATCCGAGACCGACGATGGGGAGTGATTCGAACTTACCAAGTAATGAGATAGATTAAGAGGAATGTCAAAAAACTAAATATTGTTTTATCCCCGATTGCGAAAGTGGTCGGGGATTTTTTTATGTAATAATAATTGTAGAAAAGGTCATTGACAATAAAACAAAGCATGGATTGAAAACACTGGATGAGGTTCTCCCTTGTGTTGTATACTAGAAAAAAAAACAATACACCTACAAAAAAAAAATCGCCCTCTACAAAGTAGAAGGCGAAGAAAAGATGATCGTTTGTCTTTGCAGACAAAGGATATACACTAAAAATATTTTAAGCTAATTGAATAGCATTTTTTTAAAATTTCGGACAAACTATCGCTGGCCTTCTTTCATTAAATACCTTGTTTTGATAAATCAATGCCAACTCCATTGCCCCTCTTCCTCTTGATGCAATATTCAAGGAAGACACATTCATATCATAACTAAAACTCACTCCCACTGGTCCATAATCATATCTTATGATGATGACTTGTGCATCTTTATAACGGTGCATCGTTCCAAAATAAATAGCAGCTTCATCATCAGAGTGTCTACTTGAATTTACCGTAAACTTAACCATCGCTCCAAAGTTGAATTCTTTTGCCAAACCTTGATTTAAGAAAACCGCTCTTGGCATCAATGTCATTGACGGATGGATACGAATCTCAGCACCTCCATACAAAGTCATTCTAGGTTTTAATCTTTCTCCAAATTCATTGAAGAAACTTACCTGTGGCTGATTGATATGTGCAACTGATGCGCCTGCATAAAATAGCCTATTCTTTTGAGGTGAAAAAGACCAGTTGATACCAGCACTTATATCTTGATAAATCAAATCATTCATTGGAATAATTTCTCCACTTGGAATAGTTGGATCAATACCCGCTCCGTCAAATTGACTATCAAATAATAATTTACTATAGTTCAAAGTCTGTTGGAAAATTCCATACTGACCTCCAGCACTGATATAGTGATCTCCATGCTTACTCAATGCTTTATGATAAGCCACTGACATTTGAACTTGGGTATTTCTCATTTCTGATGCACCAGCCATATCATTCATTACCGAAAGTCCGATTCCAAAAAGGTCTTTATCCATCCATTGATTTAGCATATTAAAATCAACAGAAGCATGCATCGTTCTAAACGGAGTAGCCACCGAACCCCACTGCGTTCTATAATTGACATTGGCTCTTAAGTCTCCATTATTAAATCCTGTTAATGCTGGATTCAACATTAATGGTGTATGGAAATATTGTGAAAAGTGCGGATCTTGAGCAATGGCTTTTTCTCCAAAGAAAATTAAAACCAAAAATACCCCAACAATTGTTTTACAAAAAGATCTCATTAATATAGATTTTGTATTTTTTATAAAAAAGTTCTAAACGGTAAACGACTTACGGTTGACGGATTTTCAATCCATCATTTGTTTAAGAACTAATAAATTCATTCTTGGAGGGAAAAATTTGAGGGAGGTGATTTTTATAATTAAAAATGAACAATGAATAATTCCGAAATATTTGTTCACTGTTCACTTTTAATTATTCATTATCTGATAAGTGTGATGTCCCCAGTCTTGACAACTGTTTCATCATTGAAACCACATTTAGCTTCTATATAGTAGACGAAGACATCTCTATTTAATTTTTGACCTTTGTAAGTACCATCCCATGCTGGGCCTGCGCCAGATGATTCATAAATGACTTCACCCCAACGGTTGTAAATTCTTACTAGATTTATTTCAAGACTTCCTCTGACTTTAAATTCGTCATTGAGTCCATCTCCATTTGGTGTAAAAGCATTTGGAACGATAATCAAATCTTCATTACAGACATATATTTTCTGCAAATGAATCATAGAAGAATCAGTACATCCAAATTCATCCGTAACTTTCAAGTAATAATCAATATCTTCTACTGGACTTGCTATCGGATCTGGACAATCAGCACAAGACAAATAAGCAGGTGGTGACCATTCGTAAGTATTGTTTCCACCGTCTCCAGTGACTTCACTATCCAAATTGATAGACTGCCCATCTGAGAAATAACTGATAGATGGCATTCCAATTTCAGGAGTTTCAATTACGGTAACTTCTAGTAAATGAGTATCAGGTTCGCATTGACCAAATTCTCCAATAATCATATATGTAATACTTTCTTCTGGAGCTGCAAATGGATTTTGAAGATTGGTTGCACTCAATCCTGTAGACGGTGACCAACTATAAGTCGATGCATCACCTGACATTTCTAATTGAATATTTTCACCTTCACAAATCGTTACATCTTCTCCATGAATAGAAACTTTATCTTTTACTTCTACTGCTACTGTATCTGTCAATACACAATTATCATTGGCAGTTATCACTAAGACATAGTAAGTACTATGATCTGGAGTAACTTCTGGAGTTGGTGTATTCACTGCTATTGTATCTCCATTTTCCAACCATACTGCATAATCACCAGGGTAGAATCCATTTAAGGTAGTTGTTACTCCCGCACAAATAGATTGATCTTCACCTGCGTAAACATCTTCTGGTTGCATTACGTAAACGGTCACTTCATCTTCTACTTGACATTGTCCTGCTATAAGTGCAGTCACTGTATATGTAGTCGTTTCTGTCGGTGTCGCAACTGGATGCGGACAATCATTACAATTTAAACTTCCGTCATTTGGTTCCCAGAAGAAGTTGTCTCCTACTGGTGTTTCTAACACTACAAATCCGCCATTACAAATAACTTTATCACCATCTACTAAATCAACAAATGGTATTACATTTACAATAACAGTCTCTGACCCTTTACAACCTTCTGGTGTATAAATCGTCACTGAATAAGTAGTCGTATCTGTTGGTGTCGCAATTGGATTTGGACAATCATAACAACTCAATCCCGGCTGAGTAGTATCCCACTCATAACTCGTAACTGATTGTGTAATACTTGCTTCCAATTGTAGTTCATCTCCTTCACAAATAGTTGATGTAGGTGTGATTTGAACTACAGGAGCAGGTAATTGTGAAACTTCTACTTCTACAGAATCAACTGAAATACAACCGTTCACAGAAGTTGCAGTCACATAATAAAGTGTTGTAGCTGCTGGATTCGCATCAGGATTTGGACAATCATCACAAGTCAAACCAGTTGATGGCGACCATGAGAAAATTGCACCCGTAGCAGTTCCAATATCTGCATTCAAACTCGCTACATCACCTTGACAGAGGAACTCGTCTGGCCCTGCATCAAGTGGAAGCGATTCATATATGGTAACCATTTGGGAGGCGCTAGCGACACATCCAAAACTTGTTGTGGTTTCTAAAGTAACAGTATAATCTCCAGCCGAACCGAATTCATGAGTAAAGGTTGGAGTCGTATAAGTGGTTCCATCTATTGACCAATTCCAACTTACGATACTATCTATGTCCATAGGCATAGTTGAAATATCTTCAAATGAAATAGGTTGGTTCGTACAAGCTGCTGATGGATTTATTGTAAAATCAACATCTGCTTCTGGGTGTACTAAAATGAAACTATCTTTTGTAACAGTAGTTTGACAGAATGAAGTGTTTACACTTAAAATCACACTTACATATCCTTCCGTTTCATAAACAATACCTGATGGAGATTGGTCCGTTGAAGTAGCAGGTGTCCCTCCTGGAAATTCCCAACTAACACTTGTTATCGTACTAGGATCATTAAAGGTCACATCAAAATCTACCGAATTAATATCTCCTTGACAAATATCACTTGCGCTTACAGAGAAATCAGAAATCAAATCTTCTACCACAATTGGTTCACTTAATACCGCCACTTGACAACCTGAAATATCTTCTATTAATACGACAGGATTGAATGTACCTGCACTGGTATAAGTATGGTGAATTGTATCTGAACTACCCATTGCTAAAGTATCTTCCACAAATCCATCTCCGAAATCCCAAATGTATTTATAAGCATTTTCACTATTGACAATAAATGTCACGAAATGATCAGCACATCCTCCTACCGGATCGGCAGTAACTACTCCCGATGGACCAGCTACCTCGATATACTCTACTTTACATTCTGTAGCGACACATCCTAAACTGTTGGTTACAGTTAAACAGACATCGTATTTTCCTACTTGATTATAAGAGTGACATGGGCTTTGTAATGTTGAAGTTGCATTATCTCCAAAATCCCAAGACCAACTTACTGCTCCTACTGATAAATCAGTAAAACAAGAAAGTAAAGGAGGTTCAGGACAAGATTTGTAAGTATTGTCTGCGACAAAATTTACGGAGACTGCTGAGAAATTAATATCATCACAGAAAATTTCATCACATCCCCAACTATTTTCGGCAGTTAAACAAACCGTATAGTTACCGCTAGTGGCATAAGCATGACTCGGGTTAGCATCAGTTGAAGTTGAACCATCTCCAAAATTCCAGAGATAAGTTAAATCATCTAAAACAGAAGTAGAACCGTTGACGAAGTTCACTGCTTGTGTTGAACAGTCTGTCACTTGTGGTATAAAGAATGGTTCGACAACATCAACTATCACTACAGAATCCATCCATAATGAATCTGAACAACCATCAAAATTTTCTACTCTTAAAGAAACAGGGTAAACACCCGCTTCTGTATATTGATGCACTGGATTACTACTTGTCGAATTCGTACCATCTCCAAAATCCCAATAGTAATTTGAAATTCCTGAATTAGTAGTAATCGCATAACTTTGGAAATTTACAAAGTGTGGCGCACAACCATATTTTTTATTTACTCCGAAATTCGAAGTTGTTGAAGTTACTGTTATTGTATCTGGAAATTCATACGTATTCACACATCCACTCGCATCTGTTATCGTTAATGAAAATCCAGAATATTTTCCAGATACTGGAAAATAAAATTGAGGATTCGGATCACAAACACTCGTCGTAATCATCCCTACTCCCCAAGGAAAACTCCATACATAACAATCTGCTCCCACAGAACTATTGATAACTGAAACGGTATCACCTACACAAATATCTAATGGAGTTAAAATAAATTCTGGTGCAGCAGTAGTTACATTTACTGTTGCAGATTCTGTATGTGTACATCCTGTTACAGAATTAGTAACTGTAAGATTGACGATATAAGAACCATTTGCTGGATAAGTATGAGCCGGATTTGGATTGTTAGAAATAGGACTATTATCTCCAAAATCCCAAGTCCATGTATCAGCACCAACCGATTCATCAAAAAACTGAACTTGTCCAGGGTTTGCACAATCTTGATTAACTGTGAAATCCGCTTTTGGAGGACTTACATAAACATAATCTTCTATAATTAAGGTATCAGGACATCCATTGTGTAAAGCAATAAGCATTACATCATACGATCCTGTATCTGTATATTCGTGCGTTGGATTTTCTTCAGAAGACTGTCCACCATCACCAAAGTACCAATCCCATTCTGTAGTGATAGGACTTGCTAAACTGGTAAATTCTACTTCATCATCTAGACACACAATCAAAGGTGTAGCCTCAAAATCTGAAACAGGTTTCATTCCTACTAAAATATAATCTTCTATCAAAAAAGTATTGCTACAACCAGAAGCTGTAACTACTGTTAATTCTATATCATAACGACCAGTATCTACAAATGTAAATGTTGGATTTTGATCGGTCGAAGTTCCTACTCCGCCAAAGTCCCAAGACCATGAAGTAATTGGATCTATTTGATTAGTCAGGTCTGTGAAGTTCACTGTTAGGTCTTCACATCCTTCTAAAATATCTGCTTCAAAGTTTGCCGTTATTTCTTGAATAACAATGGTATCACTAACAAAAGACTCTGTACATCCATCTGGATAAGTAACTTCTAATGATACTGGATAATACCCAAGACCTGTAAAAGTATGAGAAGGATTTTGTTGAGTAGAAGTATTTCCATCTCCAAAACTCCAAGCATACCCTGTAGCTTGTGCAGAGATTCCTTGAAAACTGACTGTTGTTCCGTTGACTGCATCACACGTCACTAAATCTCCACTTGATGTAGAGGTGGCAGCTACTGGACCATTTGATGCTATACAATCGTCAGCCATTTTTTCATAAAAACAACCATCTGTTGTCCAGATTTTTAAAGTAGGTGTAAAACATCCTTGAGTAGTATAAGTATGAATTGGATTTAAATCTGTAGATGTACTACCATCTCCAAAAAGCCATTCTACGTTTTGAACATTTCCACTATTAAAAAAGCTAAATCCTACTTCTGTCACATCACAATCGCTACCATCGATAAAGCTAAATTGAAATCCAGCAAACTCTCCTACATTAATAAAGTCTTCTACGATTAAAGTATCCATACATCCAGTACTATTGTCTGTTACCGTTAATGTAACATCATAAGCACCTAGATTCGCATAAGTAACCGTTGGATTTACTGCCGTAGAATTTGGAATATTTGGATCTCCAAAATTCCATAAATAGGATATATTAGGATTTGTATTTGTATTGTTAATAAAATCAACTACATGAGGAGCCGTACATCCAATTGATTCATTAGAAGTAAAACTCGGTTCAGGAGTACAGATTACTTGAACAGCCCCCGGATCACTAACAGTGACCTTACAACCATTCTCATCGAAGACCGTAACAATAGGCGTATAAGTTCCTGCTGATAAATAAAAATGAGTATAAGCCATTGAAGTGCTATCATTACCATTTTCATTAATTACAGTACCATCACCTAAATCCCAACTCATGGAATCAATAGGTGATGTAGAAGTTATGACAAACTCTACCTCCAACGGATCACAACCTAATGTGACCGTGTTAGATAATGCTACGGTAGGTAAATTAAATACTTCAACAGATTCACAATGTGTCTCTGGTGTAACAGTACCATTACTAACTGTCAAACAGACATTATAAGATCCTCCTGCTGGGAAAATCCGAGTAGGTTCTTCTTGATTGGAGAAGGTGATACTATTCACCGTCCAAGCATAAATAGGATTCGCAATATCTGTTTGTGGAAAAAAATTGACTTCGGCTGGTGCGCATGGACTGCCTCCGCCAAATTGGAAAGTAAAGGTTGTTGTTCCATAAGCGAATTGGACTGAAAAGACCAATAGCATCATGGATACCATCTTAGTGAATATCTTAATGTGCATATCCCGTAGTAAATTTTTAGTTAACGATCATCTTTAGTGCGGGGGAAAAAAAACTGAATGGTAGGGGAGATATTCAATTTTGGGTTTTGACTGGTAAGTCAAATGGGGAATTTTTTAGTGTGGGGAGATGAAACTTAAAATTGCTAATCGCTCTGATTTTTAAGTAATGTTTAAAACAAATCTAAAAAGGAATTTTATTTAAACAATACTAAAAAGTACATTTGCGTTTTACAACTAGGTTTCGACTTTACTAAAAGCATAAATTGTGCCTATATGAAAAAACTATCATTTTTTATTTTTTGCCTGTCACTGACAGTGACCTTATTTGCCCAACCTGAGGCTGCTACAGATGACATAGAAAATCTATCAATCGTCCAAACAGCTGAGGATAGCTTAAGTGTCTTAGGTTTTATGATGGTAAATGATTCTATACCAGAACATCGTTTTGCAGCTTGCAAAAAATTCATTCCTCAACTAGTTAGTGTTTTAAAAAATAAAAATTCTTTTAATTATAAGTTCGATAAAATAAATTCTGTTTCGATTCTTTATCCACCAGATAATTCTTTTCGAATTTTTACTTGGCAGATTTATGTAGATAAAGATACTTATCATCAGTACGGAGCCATCCAAATGAATTCTTCTGAATTAAAACTCATCAAACTTTTGGACCGACCAATGTATCACCCCAATCTTGATAGAGTTCAATTAAAAGCGGATGAGTGGATTGGTGCGGTATATTATAATATACACCAGTTTGATACGCCTGAAGGAAGAAAATATTTACTGTTTGGTTTGGATGGTCATTCTTTTTTTACCAAACAAAAAATAATGGATGTGCTAAGTTTTAAAAATGGTGAAGCCATCTTCGGAGCACCTGTTTTTAAAAAAGTAAATAAAGCAGGAACCTCCATCACGAAAAGTCGAATGATCATAAAGTACTCGGCTGAAACTGCCATTAGATTTAATTATGATCCTATTTTAGAAATGGTCATGTTTGACCACGTCCTTCCTAAGAAAAGTCCTTTCCCTGGTCAAAAAGATACTTGGTTGCCTGATGGCAGTTATGAAGGATATAAATTAGAAAATGGTTCTTGGACTCATGTGGAAAAAGTGTTCGATCATAAATACGAAGAAGATGAATTCCCTGTTCCTGTTCCAATTCTTGGAGAGGGCAGTAAAAGGAAAAAGAAAGATTTGTTCGGCAATCAGTAATAGATAATGAATATTTAATAAGGAAGAGTGAATAGTTTTAAGAACTATTCACTCTTTTTTGTTTTTGAGCTTTAGTGAAAATTCATAATTCATATATTAAATATTCTCGAATTTAGATTCGAGGCTGTCGGAGCGAACTTGCCTTCTAACTTAAACAGATTCG
>JAVCKV010570415.1:0-10112 GCA_032274145.1 Herpochondria borealis | reverse complement strand
GCACTGATGAGTCCATCAAGGACGAAAGTGTCCCAAGACCCAGCTCTACCTCTTCAGCCGATAGCAAATCTTCTGCTTTCTTGTTCCAGTCTTGCGATAAACGAGATCCAGAGATCCTAACGATCACTGAACCAAAGCCTCCATCTAACCATGGTGGCACCCAAGTCAAGCCATTTGACTGGACCACCGACAGTGTTGATGGTATCCAAGCATGTTCCTACATGCTACACTCTAGATTCCATGGCATTGGCATCAAGGGGCCTGTCCAGTCTGAACCACCTTCCACTCCTCTCTCCTGCAGTATCAACGATACAGGCGACATGGCCTATACCAGGGCCATCTATTATGATGTCTAGCTTCCAATATCTACACTAACTGGGCGGCTTGACATGTCTAGACAAAAAGATACCAGCCAGCTAACTGACGATCCGGCCAACTCGCTACACCAGTTTATTGGCAAATAAAATCTAATTTACTAGCTCACTCTTTGCTGTTTCAGATTTATTATTACACGTAATTATATACTAGAGTGTGCATTATTCAACCACACTCCCATGGATATAAGCTTTTATAGCTTCCATCATACTACACATATTACATCAATTGAGAATCTTTTTTGAAACTCTCCGAAACACAAACGAAACGCTCCGTAACACAACGTAACACAAAGATTGTCATATACTAAATGGCTATGGATCTCTACGTATACTGTTGCGTTTGTGACAGTAGGAATATCTTCCACCAAATTTGCAATTTCAGTTTGAAAACTTGCTGCCGAGAGACAACTTCATACCGTCGCAAATACAGCAGTAGTACGTAGAGTCATCGTAGCGGTTTAGTATATGACAATGTTTGTGTTACGTTGTGTTTCGGAGCGTTTCAAACTGTTTCGGAGCGTTTCAAAACTCATTCTCAATTGATGTGATATATGTAGTATATAAAGGACGAGACAAAAAAGACACCATCAAAGGTCATGCACGATTATTGTCGCCATGGGCGAGGTTAGCCTTTATGACATGCACTTGCAACTGATTGTACATTCCGACAGCTTGTTCGTTTTGACAAGTACCCATATCTGCTAGAAACGTCATTACTAGCTCGAATCTCTGCTTTTGAAATTCTACCAAACAAGATGTGGAAACTGCTGACAAGCGCCACTTCCGAGAAAGAAGTTACTCTTGCCGATCAGATCTCGCCAATCAAACATGGCTGCCTGATGCCTCGTGCGGCATTAAAGTGAGCCGTCTCGGAAGATCGTGCGCACAGACTAGTATTGACTTCCTTCCTGCAATGGAAGAGGAGGAGAAGTCCATCGCTAACTGTGCTTCTTGGAGAGACAGGATTTGAAGGGAACTCTCTATTCGTCTACGATGCTGTGTGGGCATCATGGGTCTTTTCACTTATAATGTACCAAATGTGAATGGCTCGAGGCGGTGGTGGAACCAACTAGCTACAACTCCAGTAAGCCCAAGGAAGTACCGAATTGAAGTGAAAGTTCTGCTTCTCTATTCTTACGTGGTTATTGAGACTTGAGGTATCAACTCTTCTATATCCATGCTGCAGGTCTGAAGCATGTAGGGTACATATGATCGCAGGTCGCACTGGTCATGGCTGCAAGAATGAGAACGACTATGAAACGTTCTCAGAGACTGGTCGCTGTTGAGTATTTAGCAAGGCAACGTCGTGGGGATACATCTATATGACACGTAGATCCCTACAATTTTTTCGCATATCCGACGGGACTGAGGTTGCGCATCGGCATATCACTTATCGTTGATTCCCACCCAGCCAACTCGTACTCTTTGTGGTGTACCTATAGACGGTCAATCATCTGTAACTGCGGTTACAAAGATCGGCAAGGATCGACGAACCAATTCTACGGTGATTAGGTGCTATCAATATTAAAAAGATCCACCCGACAAAGACCACAAACCATCCGCTTTGATGTTGGTTCCCGAAATGAAACTAGCCTCATCCGACAAGAGGTATCCCACAAGAGACGCCACTTCGGGCGCCTTTCCGGGGCGACCCCATAGTGGCTGCATGGCGGCACCAATGGCTTGATACGTGTCACCATCGACGGGCATGATATTGGTCTGAACGACTCCAGGCATGACGCCATTGACACGAATGCGTGGAGCATTCTCAATGGCGGCCGTTTCGACCAAGCTGTTGACAAAGGCTTTGGAGGCCGAGTAGATGCCAGAACCAGCCGACTTTGGACCAATCACAGTGTCACCCATGCAGCTGCTGTTGACAACAACAGAACCAGTGGGACCGTCCTCTCCGACAGTATCCTTAATGGCAGGGATGGCGTATCTCATGGCATAGATGACACCCTTCATGTTACTGTTCGTTTTGCAGGGAAGAGCAAGTCAAGTGTCAGCGACAGGAACGACAGATGATTCCTACAAGATCAGAAAGTTGTCAGTACTTACACATTGATGGTACTTTCAATCGACTCATCGGTTGTTTCTGGAATGGACGCCCCACCGTTATACACTCCAGCATTGATAAAGATGCCGTGGATGCCTCCAAACGCCTTGACGGTTTCTTCGACGGCCTTTTTGTTGTCGTCAGCGCTGGCAGCATCTCCTGCGACCACGAGCGTCTTGACGGAAGGATAATCCTTCTTCAACTCGGCTGCAAGCTCATCGAGTGGCTCCTTGCGACGGGCAAAGAGAGTCAAGGCCGAGACAGTGCCCTTCTTGGCTAGGTCAAGGGCGGTTGCCTTTCCCATGCCACTGCTGGCTCCGGTGATCAAGATGGCTTTGTCGTTGCTGCTGCTCATTTTGTTGATTGTGTTGTTTGCTTTTTGAAGTTTGTTGTTTTGTGAGAATTGGGAGTGGGGCGGTCTAGCGCTCTAGTCACGCCAGGTCGACAGTAGAGCGCTGGCGTGCCTTCGGAGGTGAAAGATACGAGGAAGATACTTCGTTGGAAATCGATGGAAATCGAATCTGTTCTAATGACAAATAGATTTTGTCGCGGCCTTGATAGTGCAAACCATCTTCACTGGAGTTTAGCCAGAATTTTGATTGCGAGTTGGTTTCTCACAAAATGCCATAGTCTCCATCGGCTCGGCGATGTGAAAAGATCACAATAGTGAATCCAAGTTCTTCGATAGAAATCAATCGAAATCGAAACTGTTCGAGTGACAACTGGCAGACTGTTTGAATGAATGAAAGCCTCGATTGAATTCGTCTAACTTCGAAGGTCTCTTGCACCGAGTCAGTCATGCGGAGAGTCCCTACTAGATTTCTCACGGCACTTCAGCTGCGAAATCTTTTTATAGCGCAGGCCCCAACAAAAGGTACTACAGTCCCTTCGTAAACACCCATCACTAACCACAACTGACTTTAACTGGTGCGGACTCTAGGGGTTTGATGTCGTGAATGGGGGGGAGCACAACATATCACGAGTTGTTATCTGCAGATGCGATACTGCGACTCACCACAGTGGCTCTTCGTCTCTGAAGCGCTCTGTGAATCGCCTTGTCTCCCACAATTCCCCAGGAGTGGGTATCTAGTATGTCCCATGACTGATGGTCAACGACAGTATCTCGGGCGTGGATCAAACAAAGTAACTCATTCACCGACCTACTCCTTTCCTTGAAGTCATCAGCACGAGGACAGGTGGAATGTCTGGATAATAGTACCTGCGTGAACGGCGTAATAGTTTTGGTCATCGTCGACATTTCAATTGTAGCTAATAGACCACCTGCTTGAAAGTTGTCGTCTCATCTTACTGTAGTATGCACCAACCTCTGTGACGGGTGGGGTCCTGGCTGGAACATGTTACTTGCTGCCAAAAAGGTTCGGGTTGTGTCACCAATCTAGTAGTATCAACCCCGTCGGCGACTTCGCAGTCCTATCATCCAACGAAGAAGAAAGATATCGGCAGCATGAAGAAGGCGGCGAAGGATGACAGTCGTAGCTTTGAAGCACGCTAGTTTGTCTTCGAGGAGTTGGCAAATTGCGTATTATAGAAGAAGACATTTATCAAATCTCGTTGCAGTCTAGTCTCCAATCGTTGCAGCTTGTACAACGACGAGGATAAGATGAACCTTCGTAACCACCAACAAATAGAACGTTGAACAAGTTTCGCAATCGTAAAGTAGTCAGTAGCAATTCAAGCAAGAAGATAGAACCAGACCAAAAAGGCACGGGTCGAGGCTAGCGAATAAACGCGATGGTAGATAACCTACTCCTTTCCCACATTGCGCACAGTCAAGAACTGATACTCAGCAGCAACGCCAGGTAGATCAGTAGCATCAACCATGAGTACATCCTCCGCAGTCTCGACCTCAATTGTGGAAGATTTCATACCCCAGTCCTTTTCAGCGAGTTGTTTAGGATTGTCGTGGCCAAACACAAAGGGTTCGCCCATACTGCAAAGCGTACTCATGAAATCCACCACTTCTTGCGGGGCATCACGATGAATGACCCTTTCCGAAACCACGTCCATCCACAGAGCACTCTCCGAATGCTCTTCCAGTACCTCTTTCAAACCTTTCGCAATGCCAGCGAGCGTTGTGGATTCGAAGTACATTGTCAGACCTTCCATTACAATCAGCGCTGGCTCGTCCCAGTCAAACGAGGACTCGGAAAGCACCTCAGCAACACTACTTTCCAGAAGATTACAAGGTAGGTAGTTGGGAAGAGTTCCAGTTCCACCCGTCTCTCTGGTCCAAGTTTTAGTCGCCTCCATGTTTTCTTCCACCATTTGCGGCAAATCCAAAATATAGATACGTTCTGGTCTCCCCATGGTTACATGTACCGTATCAAGTCCACCTCCCACCATGACAATCTGTCCCTCCCAGTCATCACGCAGGAACGCTTCCTTGGCTCGCTGTCGAGCCTTGACTAGATCGAGCAGGGCTGGCATGGTTTCCGTCACCATTTTGTACGCCATCAAATTACCGTGCTTGCCCGCAAAGTGAGAATGCAGTGGAGCAATTGCGCCGCCCAACATGCCCCTCACCCCTGCAATGAGTCCCGCACTGGATTTGAGGATGTATTGTCCTAAAATCTTGTGCTGTGTCGCCACCTGCATGGGGACCAAAAAGTAGTCAAACGTACCCATCGCAACCAGGTCGCCTTTGGTATCTTTGAAGGCAATCTTGCATTTCATCGACTTTGAATCAGGATTGGGTTGCGGGCACTTGGCGTGAGCAATCACATCATCGGTAGAGGGCCTCAAGTACTTCATCTTGTAGCCTAGTAACCACAAGGAGATGCTCTCAGTACCGTGAACTGGGTGAATTCCAGCGAATGGAGTGTCGGGATACCAACTAGCAGTAGCTACGCCACCGACGTAGTCTCCAAGCAAACTGAGTTGCGTGGCTTGATGACTAGCATGTTGGTTTGTATTCTTTGCGCTGATTGGTAGAAAGCCTTGCGCTTGACCCTGTTCTGGAACTTTGATGATTTCAATCTCGGCATCCCGGAAGCTAACCGATCCCTTCCCCATTAGAGTGGTAAGCAGACGTGGATCGTAGAGTGGCGACGAGAATGGTTCTTGAATCTTGGGTTCTTCACCAGTGATGGGGGTGGCCAAGTCAGTATCTTCAGTTTGGGCAGCAGCCGAAGAAAAGATGCGGCTACTGAAAGCTCTCTGGTTGCGCACCAAGAAGGACTTGTCGGTGATGAACCAACCAACGCTGCGCTTTACGAGAGGAGAGAGGAAAGACATGACTGCGAATAATACAGTAGTAGTCTTGTTGCTGCTTTGAGTTATCGAGAAGAAGGTGAAGCAGCTGTTTAGCTGTTTCCTGTCTCGAGCACTACGCAAATTGGAATTGTTGTTGCGGAACACTCTAGCTAGAGGCATTTTCTCCCCATTCTAATTCTACAGGACGTGATCGATGATGTCAGTTGTTCTCGTAAAGGCTCTGCCAATCAAACTTGTTGTGATAAATGAAGTGTAGCTTTTCATAAATATTGGATCACCAAATAATGTCACATCGCCTAAGCTATGTGTTTTCGGTGGATAGCGTGCATGAGGAATTCCTCAAGAACAATACAATACACTTGATTCCATACAAAACGCAATGAATACTAGAAAGCGTTTCAGATGGTTTCCGTATCCTTCCATCATTAGCAGGAACCAATGAAATGCTGCGAGGACTCTTCGTCAGTGCAACTTGCAGGGAAAGCTCTTTACGTCACTGAGGAACGTGTTAAGCCTGACAAATCTTGGAGGTGATGTGACATATTCCGATGCCACAATATTATGGCACACCACAATGCACTTCTCATCATAGCCATACAGCACCGAGTCCTATTATTGGTGGAGCAAGCACGACGAAACAACTGACATCATTGTGTATAATGTTAGCCACATGTGGACAAACATGATGTCGCGTCAAAATGCACCACTACCTCACATTCTGCCTCACGTTTTCTCAGAGAAACAATTGCTCCGCATTCTTCTGATCGAGGCTAATGTTCTGATGGGAAACGCAAAGATGACCAAACTCCTCTTGACACTGAGCTTTCTTCTATCAGCTTTGTCTTTCCTCTTTCCTCTAGTAAAGCGCAGAGTTGCCTGCTCATCGACAGCTAACTGAATCTACGGGTGGACGTCTCTTGTTTGTTGGTCCATCATTCCCGCTTGGCACTATTTTCTGCTGGTACGGCAGGAGTCGACAATAAAGAAACGACGCAGTATCACGATCGGGATTGCACTGCTCTTGCGGCGCCAATTAATGAATCTAGTTCTTGTTCACAACAACAAGCCACAGCAGCACTGTTGGTAGCTATCCTAGAAACTCAAAAGACTACATACACAACGATGGAAAGATTCCTTGCTAGTCCTTGCCCACTTGCCAAATAATAATGTGCTGCGTTGTATCGTGGTAGTATACAGCCAGCTCGGCACTCAAGAGCGGGGTACCTCTTACCCTTGAGGACACTATGGAGCGTGTCCCTCTCTTTTCCAGCTACTAGCGTGGGCACACCGTTCTCGCATTGTTCCCCTCGACACCAAGTTCCCGCTAACAACAAGGAAAGCAGATCTAGTAGTAGCTACCGTGGTCTGTCTTATGAAAGCAACAAGGAGCGAGAGAGGATGTGCTGCTGGGGTCGCCGCCAAGACAGAATAACATTGTTTTGGTTTTTGTCAAGGCGAGAGAAAGCACTAAAGTACCGTTGCGACCTTTTCATTCTTCTTCCGGAACCTTTATTGCCTCGATTGTTGTCAATCTTCTTCTTCAGGTCCACAAACAGACGAGCACTGTGCGTTGTTCTCAATTCCGACGAAGCAGGATCCTGCTGCATGATGCATGATGCAAAGACTTCATTCATTCAGACTGCATACTTCTCTTGTTTCTGTCTTTGAATCGCAACAAGCTCTCATTTGTCGGCGCTCTCGATTGCTTTGACTACCTCCTCTTTGCACAATGCCAAACCCGCGGTAGCGTGCCGATTTGGCTTCCTAGCTAGCGGTACATACTAGAGTTGAAGACAACAGTACATATGAAGCGTCATATCATAGCAACTAGTGTACTCTATTGCTGCGCGTAAACAAAGTGTACTTACTGTCTAGACCGGCGGTAAGAATATCTCCTCTACACAGGCAGGACTGAGAAATCCCAAGATTTCGTATGCAACTGCATGCACGGGCAGTCGTCGTACCAACAAGAGCGCCTTCAAGACCAGAGGTTGTGAGATCGACGTAACAACAAAAGCAGCCATCCCATGCAAGCAAGTTGCCAAAGCTCGTATGGCTTACCTGTATTGCCAAGAAATGTTGGTGCTGACTTAGTAATGGATTCAGTCGCACTGATTCGCCGCCGCCTTGGGTGCATTCCATCTTGGTTCCGTACTGGGACTGCTCGTCAACTGACGTGGCGAGTGGCAGCTCGTCATAGGACTCTAGCAGATCATGATGCCTGGACGCTCGAAGTAGATCTATTGGCCCTCGCCCATACTTGGTTTTGATGTGCCGATCTGCGTTGTTGGTCAAAAGAAGCTTGATCACATCAATCTTTTGGTCAGTGCATGCGGTGTACAAGGGAGTTTCTCCTCTGCAATTTGTTGGATTGATGTGCGCTCCATGATTCAACAGTACTTGCACCAATGGAACGGTACCATAAGCACAAGCCGAATGTAAAGCAGTGTCTCTGCCATAAACTCTCGCATTCACACTTGCCCCATTCGCCAAGAGCAACTCCGCAATCTCGGCGGCATTTCTAGAACTGTCGGAATGATAACAAACGGCATACAAATGAGTCAATCTACCGTTACTGATAGTATTGATATTTGCCTTCTTTTCCTGAATAAGAAATCTGACAATGTGGAGTTTGTCACATACGCAGGCCAAATGAAGAGGAGTCTCTCCCAAGGAGTCTCGTGTGTTCACATCAAGGCCCCGATTACCTTGAAACAACTCCCGTATGGCTTGCAAGTTGCCAGTCCGAATGGCGTCGAATAGACTGGTGCTCGCCATGGTGTCGGAGTGCTGGCTCTCCTCGTGAAGTAGGGTTGTGACGACAGCATGGGGCCGTGACTGAACTGAAACGTGGAGTCATCACTGCTAATTAGCCGACCACAACCAACACTTCGACTTTCAATCGGGGCCTTCTTCCTTTCTACCTTTTGACCGTGGAAATCCTTGGTATAGAGGAGTGGTGCGATACTGCAATCGTGACCCCATGAACTGCAACTGGTAGCACAATCAACGACTGTGTTACTCTCGCGACTACAGAAAAAGAATCGTGCTTAATAATGCAATTCTTGGTGAGCTTGCCTACTATAAAAAGTGCGTTGGACACCAAGTGGAATTCTTGGTAGGCATATCCGTTTCAAGATGCTTCGCCTTTACGATGCACCACAGATACCCTTGTATCTTCGAGTGTATGCAAAGCATCTACCAAAATCTGGGCAACATCGTTGCAGTGATTGCAGCATGAGTTTCCGTTGGCTAGCTAAGCGCGGTGTGGGCTCCAGGGCAGTCTTTAGAGGGGCCCTCTTGTCTAGTATGGTTAACCTAGTAGTAGCTAGTCATGCTGGCTGATGAGATGATTGCCTCTTTTGTTTGGGGCCAGACATTTTAATATTTATCTTCCGTTGTGTAACGTTGAGCAAGTACTTTTCATCCATCGTCGAGGCGGATTTTTGTTTGCTGAGCGTTACTTTGCCTGGTCACGAGGATCGTACTGTTGCCAACGCCTCAGCTGCCCGACGGCCAGGTGGTTTCTGTCTCACGACAGATGGAGTGTCAACGACTGCCGTCCGCCGTTGTGCGTAGGACCAGCTCGGCATTCAAGAGCGGTGCGACGGTACTCGAGGACACTATGCGTGCGCCTCTCTTTCCAGCTAGCGAGGACGCATTTCTCGCATTGTTCCCCGCGACACCAGGGTTGTCGCCAACAACAAGGAAAACAGATCTAGTAGCTACCGCGGTCTTCTGAAAGTAACAAGAGGCGAGAGAGGTTGTGCTGGGGTCGCCAAGACAGAAGAGCGTTGTTTTGTTGTCCGTCAAGACGACAGGAAGAATATAGAACCGTTGCGACCTTGTCATTCTTCCGAAACCTCAAATTGCCTCGTTTGTTGTGAATCTTCTGCAAGTCCGCAAACAGACGAGCACTGTGCGTTGTGCTCCACTCTGATGAAACAGGATCCTGCTGCATGATGCCTGTCTTTGAATTTCAGCAAGAGCTCTGGACTTGTTTGTCGGCACTCTCGGTTGCTTCGTCTACCTCCTCTCTGCTTAATCTAGACTTGGAAAGTTGCCACACTCCCTGTGGCATGCCGGTTTGGCTTGCTAAAGCGGTGGCGACAAGACGAAGCGCCGCAAATCAAAGGTTATATTGTTGACGAAGGAATGAATCAATGGCTCGAGTGATGGTTCACACCAGAGGTGCCTCATTGCACCTGCTGATGACTTTGCGACAACAGAACAAAGAGCCCCATGTTACTACGGTTATTGTTCCTTCCATTATTTTATAATGGCACTCACAGTGATCGATTTGAGACATCACTAATTGTATCTGTCTGTTGTTTCTAAACGTTTTAGCACCTCATCTACGAGTAAAACTAGAATAGAAACCGTTGTGACAAGATTTTGCCTGTACGATGATAGGTTCCTCTATGCACACCAATGAGCTGGAC
>JAVCKV010570404.1:0-10114 GCA_032274145.1 Herpochondria borealis | reverse complement strand
GACGAACTATCGTGTTCACAGTTATTCGTCAAAACTTCTCAAATCGTAAATCCGTCTTCCCTTTTTCCCTTTTTCAAAAAAATAATTATTTTTCAGACGGCGATGTTCCTTCCTCCAACAACCCTAAATTCTTAGCCCGCTTCTCCCATTGCTTTCTCGCCAAAGCTTGCATATCATCAGTTCCATCCAACTCATCTACAATCTCCAAACCTAAAAGCGTTTCAATAACATCTTCCAAAGTAACAATACCAGCCATTCCTCCAAACTCACCAACCACAAGAGCGATATGTTCTTTCTTTTCCATAAATTGGTTAAACAATTCAGGTATTGGAAACTCATCATTTGCAACAATAAGATCACGTCGAATACTACTTAAAGAATCATTATCCTTTTTTTCAACTAAAGCTGCGAGCAGATGATCTTTAAGAAAATACCCTGTGATATTATCTTTCGAATCCTTAAAAACAGGAATCCTTGAAAACCTTAAGTTTCTATTCGCTTCATAAAAGTCCCGAATCGTCATACTTTCATCAGATGCTTTCACAACGGTACGAGGGGTCATCACATCTTTAGCACGAATAGAATTAAAGGTTAATAAATTTCGAATAATTTTTGATTCACTTTTTTTGAATACCCCTTCTTTCTCCCCCAAGTCTGCCATTGCAGTAAAATCTGCTCGACTGAGTACACTTTTATTTTTATCATTTTTGAGCATCTTCGTAATAAACTGACTCACCCAAACCAATGGAAATAAAAGTTTGATAATGATATTAAGTGATTTTACGGTGAATGGAGTTAGTGTTCTCCAATTATTTGCTCCAATCGTTTTAGGAATAATTTCAGATACATATAAAATAAGTAAAGTCATAAATGCTCCCATTAATGCTTCCTTGCTTACTATCCCAAATAATAGTTCTGAATCTCCCCAAATTTGAGCATCTTGTGCCCCTACTCCCATTGCACCTAAAGTATGTGCAACCGTATTAAGTGTCAAAATAGCAGAAAGTGGCCGATCTACATTTTTCTTAAATTCTTGTAATTTTTCTCCTATAAAGCCACCTTCTTGGAGTTTCTGCTGTGCAAATGCTGGAGTGATACTTAACAAAACTGCTTCCCATACAGAACATAAAAAAGAGAAGACAATTGAAACCAAAGCAAAGACAATAAGTAATGAATACATATTTTAATTTTTGTGAAGAAACATGATACAAAGGTATTATACCATCTCATTTAAAATTTGGTGCGAAAATACAAAAAAAGCCTTTGCCAATTATAAAATATGACAAAGACTCTAATGTAACTAACACACGCTCTCTCTTTTCTTAGGTATTTTAATTCAAGTTAATTTTTTAAAAAAATGGAGACTTCTATAAATAACTTAGGCGTTGGGGAAAAAGAAGTCTCCATTGGGGTTAATGAATTGGTTTTTTGAGGAAATTATTAATTTAGGGAGAGAAAAATGAGCCGAGGATTTTAAACTGTTTAATTGTACAATGTAAATATAAAATAAGTTTGTACAGGTGTTCTGTGGATAAAACATATTTTAAGGCTTTAAAATAGATTTAGAAAATATCATTCCTAATTAAATATTCACAAATCATTAATAATCAGATACTTACATAGTAAACCTATTTACCTTATTAAGCCTTCAAAAAAGGATTTTTTTAGCTCGATAATTAAAAATTATTTTGATTTTAGTTTTTGGAAAAGCAATTCTGCTCTTTTATTTTTTTGCTTGATTTGATTTCTTAGAGCATGCTTGATAATCCATTTTCGAGAAATTGTTGGTTTTTGGATAGCCCAATCTTCTAGCAATTGAATACCGAGCGCATAGTTATCTTTTAAAATATCATTTAAATTATTGGCAACAGATTTCTGGACATATTTAGAAGGATCATCTTTTAAATTTTGGAGGATAGGAAAGATAGGTTTTGGGTCATCAATAAATAGCTGTAATTTTTTTGCCCAAGGTAATTTAGGTCGTACTCCTTCAGAAGCTAATCGTCGAATATGTTTATTTTTACTTTTTGACCATTTCAACATTTCTTTTAAAGTTCGCTTTGGATATTTTTCGATAAAAGGTCGAATGGTGTATTCTCCTGTATTTCGTTTAGTGATTTCCTGAATAGCATTCATGGATGTTTTAAAATGTGCTAAACCATATTTTTCTACAAATTTGGCGATAGGCATCACCCAATAGAATTTTTTAAACATTCCCGTTTCTTCTTCATTTTCAGCTCCTAATGTTTGCCCTAAGATCTTCCAACTTTTATCAAAATCATCAGGAAGGTTTTCATATAATTGATCGGCAATAAGCTCTACTCGATCTTTAAGTTCGAGCACTCCTACCCCTTTTTTTATTTTTTGGACAAATGCCTTTTTATCAAAACCAGCATAGACAAGAAGAATTTTATCCGCAAGCATTTTCCCTAATTCTTCATCAAACCAAAGTTTCAATTGTTTGTAAGCCATTGTTTTTAATGATTAATGATTAACGGTTAATGATTAACAAATAATTTTGAAGATAACTGTGAATGAATAATAAGTAATGATTATTTTAAAAATTGTTCTTTCCTCACCATTATTGGTTAATAATTATTATCACCGTTATTGATTAATCATTAACAGTTAATCATTAATCATTATTACTTCCCCTTCCCTTGTAACAATACTAATACGGTATAAAATAATATTTTAAAATCTAAGGCAAGAGACATATTTTCGATGTAAAGGATATCGAACTTTAGTCTTTGTAACATTTCTTTTACATTGGAAGCATATCCATATTTTACCTGTCCCCATGAGGTGATACCGGGACGAACTTTAAGTAAATGTCGATAATGAGGCGCTTCCTTCATAATCAAATCAATGTAATATTGCCTTTCAGGTCTTGGTCCCACAAGAGACATATCTCCTTTGAATACATTCCAAAATTGAGGAATCTCATCCAATCTCCATTTCCGCATCACCTTTCCCCAAGGTGTAATTCGGTCATCGTAATCATGAGAAAGTTGGGGTCCATTATCCTCAGCATCTGTTCGCATGGAACGGAATTTATAAATATAAAATGGTTTTGCATTGATTCCTATCCGTTCCTGTTGAAATAAAATAGGGCCTGAAGAAGATAATCGTACTCTAATGATAACATAAATTACAAAGGGAAATAAAAGAATCATCGTCACCAAACTCGCAACAACATCAATAATTCTTTTTATAAAAAACTGCCATCGAGGCATCAAGTATTGTTTTATCTCAATCAATACCGCGCCGTAAACATGATTCATTTTTACCGTCCCTAACATGATGTCGTACATATCGGGAATAATCTTTACGAGTATCTTTTCACTAAACTCATAGAGTACATTGAAAATCTCTTTGACCCGATTATGTTCTGATGTTTCGATAGCAATGATTACTTCTTCAATATCATTTTCGATGAGTACATTTTTGAGGTCTTTGATTTTTCCAAGTTTCGGAATATGAATGGATAATTCATTTTTGCTTTTACCATTAGTATCTATAAAACCAATAAAGTTATTTCCTAATCCTTTTTCTCGTTCTGTTATCTCCTCATATAATTCTAAGGCATTTTGATTTCCACCTATGACTAAAGTTCGATAAGTTACCAAACCACTTTTTAATCGACGGCTTGCCCGAGTCAATAAAATCATTCGAAGAAAAACAGTAAAACTAAAATGTAAAAAGAGTAACGTAAAGAAAGAATTATAATAGGTTTTATAATCTCTAACAAAGTCATCTAATATCAAGGTGAAAAATAAAACTAAAACCCCAAAGAATGTCAAAAAGAATGTTCTGGTAAATGTCGCCAATCGGGACATACGATAAACATCAGTATATTTATCAAAAATAGAATAGAATAAAATCCAACAGATAGGAATTATTATTATTCCCAACCAAAAATTTTCATCCTCCAAAATAGCATCATTCAAAGGCGCTCCTTCCACTTTTTTTCGATACACATAGAAGCATGCCCAAGCAAGCATTGCCATCAAAAAGTCGGCAAGGCCATAAAAAAACATATCTAAACGTCTCTGTTGCTTCATCAAAAACTATTCAACTTTAATCAAAAATCTCCTTGCATAACTTTTATATTATCTAAATAAAAGGTAGCACTTGTCTCTCCCGATTGAAGTTGTGCTCCAAATAATACTTGAAAATCCGTAATACTATTATCCACAGAAATTAAATCTTGAGTAAGTTCTATATAAATCTTTTTCCATTCAGAAGAAGGATTAAGTGCAATAATAAAAGTTGTAATTGGATTGTTATTTTTATACCCAACTAATCCTACTTGAAATAAACCTTCATTTTTATAATGCATTTCCATAAATACAAGATCACCTTGCGTAGGTAATTTCATTTTTTCAAGACTAGCTATTTGAAAGAAAGGATTGGCTTCGTTAACCACAAATCTTGCAGATTTTCCTTCATCTCCAAACCTTCCATCCGCTGTAGTTGAAACAGAATTAACTTGAGCCGTATCCAATTTAACCGTCAAAGTATTACTGTTATCAAAGTCTTCTAGGTATTCAAACTTTACCCTTGGGTCATAACTCGTAATGGGTTGAATGGTATCTACCTGGTTAGGCGATAAGTCCACATCAATTTCGTATCGTTTTAAAAATGGGTAAATCGTTGGCGTAGCATTAATTCCATTCAGCCTGACTCCTGGGTCAAAGAGCAATTTTTTTGAACCTTCCAATAAAACTGGAATGGTAGCTGGAAGTTCATATGTTCCTAAATACCCTTCCTGTTCAGGAAAAAATGATACATCTCTAATATCTGATACTCCCGTTCCTTGGCTACCATTGAGACTGACATCCACAATAAATGGCTTTACATGAATATATGCAGGAATCGGTTCTTTGGTCGTATCACAACTATAAAAAAACAATATAATTACAAATGCGATTAAGTTTAAATTTTTCATATTTTATTTAATGTTGTTTTATTTTCAATCGTTTCAATAATTCGATAAGCCATTTTTAAAGCTCGGTAACCATCTTCAATACTTACTTTTGGTGATTTATTTTGTAAAATACTTTCGGCAAAAGTTTCCAATTCTAATTGTATCGCATTGACTGGTTCCGTTTTAGGCATATGAATATGAATATGTTTTTTCCCATTATTTGTTTGTAAATCCATCATCGGCACATCCTTAGGAAGGTGCTCTGAATCTTCATCGTACAATCGAATGACTTGAGCATTTTTTTCCAAAAAATCTAAACTTATGTAAGCGTCTTGTTGGAAAAGTCTCACCTTTCGCATTTGCTTCATAGATATTCGACTAGCGGTCAAGTTGGCCACACAGCCATTCTCAAATTCTAATCGAACATTAGCAATATCAGGAGTATCACTTACTACACTCACTCCATTAGCAGATACATGCTTGACTTCAGAATCCACTAAGCTTAATACAATATCTAAATCATGAATCATCAAATCCAAAATAACAGATACATCCGTACCTCTTGGATTAAAAACTGCCAACCGATGCGCTTCAATAAACATAGGATCCAACTTCGTATCTTCTAATGCTAAAAGTGCTGGATTAAATCGTTCGACATGTCCTACTTGAACTTTTACTTGATGAATAGCGCAAGCTTCTAATAATCGTTCTGCCTCTTGTAAAGTATTAGTCAAAGGCTTTTCAATAAAAACGTGTTTACCATGCTGAATCGCTTGGAGTGCCAAATCAAAATGTGTTAAAGTTGGCGTAACAACATCAATAATATCTACAGCTTGAATCAGTTCTTCAACTTTATCAAACCTCTTTACTCCTTGACTTTCAATCACTTGTAAAGCATTTTCATCATTCGGATCATAAAATCCAACAAGTTCCAAGCAATCTGTTTGTTGAATACACTTGACATGGATTTTACCTAAATGCCCCACTCCTAGCACTCCTATTTTAAGCATATTTTCGAAGTTTTGATATTGTTGTTATCTATGATAACCTTTAGTTATAAAACGATGATAATCTTTATATTGACGTATGTGAAAAGTCAGTTACTCTACATATCTAATGAATAATTATTCATTACAACGCTGCGTCATCATTATCATAGTAATCTTGTTCGCGTTGCCGTTCTGCTTTTGTTTTTTCAAAGGTATCTCTTGGCAAAAAATATTGAGAGCCATTCATTGTGGGTGTTTTAAATTCATCTGCCCAAGTACGAGTAGCATTTTTTTCTCTTTCTACCTCTTCTAACAAATCATCTTTATAATAGTACGCCGTAAAAATCCCAATTAATCCTCCAAACAAATGGCTTTCCCATGATATTCCAGGTTGATTGGGTAATATTCCTTCAAACATTCCTGCATATAATACTAAGACCACTAATGCTAAAACAATAGATTCTCTACTCTTTACAAAAATCCCATTCCAAAAAACAAACGCAACTAAACCATACACCACACCACTTGCTCCAATATGAGAGAAATTTCCTATATCTCCGTCAAAGAAATTTCCAAGTAACCACACCGCTAAGCCTGTCAATATCCAAATCATTATCAATCCCCGAATTGCCACAACTCTATAAAAATACATACAGACCGCTAATAAACTTAATAACGGTAAAGAGTTAGAAAACAAATGTTTCCAACTTCCATGTATCAAAGGAGCGGTAAAAATTCCTTTTAGACCATATATTTTTCTAGGAAAAATTCCCCAATAGATGAAATCAAAACTGGTGAACTCTTTAAGTAAGTGGATGATTAATAATAACAAAACCAATGCTATTGGCAATTGCATACTTTCCAAAAACCGATTGGATTCTTTTTCGGTTGTCATTTATTTTTTAGTATTGAGAATGGTGTATTGAGAGGATGTGTATTGAGTATTGAGATAATGAAAGGTGCTAAAAAAATTTGATTCAAGATTAGGGGTGTTCAGAAAAATTTCTTCGAAATTATTTTGACCTATAAATAGAGGTTTTTAGACGCTGATTTTTTATGATTTTTATGTTTTACGAATAACGCATTATAAAAAATCATAAAAAATCAGCGTCTAAAAAGAATCAATATATTTTTCTGAATACTCATATATCTTGAATCAAAAATTTCTTAACATCTTTCATCTCAATACTCAACTCTCTTATAAAAATTTACGCCGAATAAGTTTTACAAAAACTTTCGCTTTTTTCTTTTTCTTTTTTGCCGACCAATCATAGATATCAGCAATGTTAGCCAAGTAATCTTTCGCCTCATTAAAATCACGCAACCCATTCAATGTGGACAATGTTTCTTTAAGTGCATCACCATTTCCGTCAAATAATTCATTAGTTGTCAAAATTCTCTCATTGATTCCCATGGCCTTTCTCAAATCCTTAAGTGGTTGTTGACTTAATCTTTCTGATAACTCTCTTACCTCTGAAAATTCAAAAAGCTCTTCTAATTCTTCGCTGATTTTAGGTTTCTTCGTTTGAGGTCGTGGCGGCGGAGGTGGAGGGGTAACTTTTACCACTCGTTCCTTAACTACTTTAGGAGGTTCCACTACTCTTGGTGCTTCTACCACAACAGGCTTGGGTTTTACAACAGGTTTAGGTTCAGGTTGAACTTCTACTTTTGGAGGTGGCGGTGGTGGAGGTGTTTCTATGATCCGCTCTACTCTAGGTGGAGGTGGCGGCGGCGGAGGGGTAACCACTTTAGGTACCTCTCTCACTACTTTAGGAGGAGCAGTAATAGGAGTATTAATAGCATTATCAGGAAGGAACTCTTCATATAATGATTTCACATAATTACGCATTAACTCTTTTTCAATCTCAGAAATATGATCGTCCATCGTCATACTTTGAAATAAACGATTGATTTTTTCCAAAAGAATTTTTGCTTGGCGTTTTGAGAATGGAAAACATTCCGAATTGTTTGGCGAGTGTTACGGGAGCGAGAAGAGATACTATTGGTGGGGCAATTTATGCGGGAAAATTTGAATAAGGGAAAATGAATATCGAACAAGGAACAAGGAATTTCGAAGTTTGACGAATAATCCTGATTCTACGAATTCTAAAATATTCGTCAAACTTCGAAATTCCTTCTTCCTTGTTCGATATTCGATATTCATTTTTTCTGTCTCCTAAAGGGGAACGATTAAGTTAATTTTTATAGTACGTAGTAATTTTTTTTTAAATAAAAATAATACATCCTTCAATGGGATAACCAAAATCAAAAACTAACGATTGCGGTACTCCCCTTTAGGGGTTGGGGGCTTATGAAAATATTAGTCACAGGCGGAACAGGATTTTTGGGATCATACCTTTTGCGGTATTTGGTGCAGAAAGGTTATAACAATATACATGCAATTCGACGATCAACGAGTAAAATGGATTTGGTAGAAGAAGTGAAAGATAAAATCAATTGGATCGAATGTGATATTTTAGATGTCATAGGATTAGGAGAAGCGATGAAAGATGTTCAACAAATTTATCATGTTGCAGCGATGGTTTCTTTTGAATCTAAGCATCGAAAAAAGATGCACCAAGTCAATATTGAAGGAACTGCCAATGTTGTAAATCTTGCTTTGACACATGGTGTCGAAAAATTAGTCTATGTGAGTTCAGTTGCTGCCGTGGGACGTAGAAAAAAACTAAAAGAGATTACCGAAAAAACAAAATGGGAAAGAAGCGAATATAATTCCGAATATGGAATTTCAAAATATTTAGCAGAGCAAGAAGTATGGCGAGGAATTGCAGAAGGATTGACTACCAATATTATTAATCCTGGAATTATTTTAGGTGCTGGTTTTTGGGAAGAAGGTTCTGCGAGTTTTTTTATAAAAATGTGGAAAGGAAATAAATTTTATGGAAGAGGTGGAAGTGGTTTTGTCGATGTCAGAGATGTGAGCCAATTGATGATTCAGATGATGGAAAGTAAAATATCAGGAGAGCGATTTTTGGCCATTGGAGAAAACTGGACTTACCAAAAAGTATTTGATACCATTGCTGATTCTCTAAATAAAAATCGTCCTACGATAGGATTGAATCCATTGCTTGGGGGATTGGCTTGGAGAGTAGAATGGTTGCGTTCTAAATTGACAGGAAGTTCAGCTATTGTTACCAAAGAAACGGTTCAAAACTCTTTTAGAACTTGGTTTTATAATAACCAAAAATCTATTGACACATTTAACTACCAATATATCCCGCTCGAACAAACGATAAAAGAGACAGGTGAGATTTTCCAAAAAATGGCTGAAAAAGATTTTAAAGCAAGTTATCTACCTGTTAATCAAACTATTACACATTAGCATTTCATCTTTTTTAAAAATACCCTGATTATGGTATTTTTAAAAAAAGTACCTTTCCAACCTACTTTGGCTAAGAAATTGCAACGTCACAATCAAAGAGCAACCCTCCTTTTTTTTAAATTTAGCCTACAGATAAAGACAACATTTTTACCAACGTGACAGGATCATTCCCTCCTACATCCTGAGTCCAACAACTTAACCATGACTCAGAGAATTTCAAAAACCACACTTTTTCTTCTAGCGTTTCTTATTTCTTTTTCAACTTGTAAAAAAGATGAAATAGCGCCTAATAACAATCCAATTACGATTGTAGATCCACCAGTAATTCCACCAGCAGAACCACTTAAATTTATTCCGCCATCTGCACAACGAGATGGTGACCCAGCAGCGGGTTATAATTACCTAGTTTATGGAGACTATCTTGATAGTGGAGCACCTTATGAACTTTACTTGAATTATGCTGGAACTGGTTCCAATAAGTTAAATCGAACGGGTGATAATGCTACTATTTCATATACTCATACGGCAGTAACAGCTCCAAACGGAATTCGAGTAGTCACTTCAAATTGTCTCGTTTGTCACTCTCAAAAAATCAATGGACAAGTCGTCATTGGTTTGGGAAATGCAATCCAAGATTATACTCAAAACCAATCAGGTACAGTTGCCTTGGTAGATCAAACTATCAAAGCATTATATGGTGCCGATTCTCCAGAGTGGGAAGCTTACGAACCCTACAGCCGAGGTCTTCAAGCTGTAGCTGACCAAGTCGTTACAAGTGTCAAAGAAGTTCAAAGACCCCCCTTACATCAAAATAAAAGGGGGAGAACTGCTTATGGGAGTTCCAGACAGCAT